>SNQJ01S0144642.1:1107-16672 GCA_010110895.2 Picea sitchensis
GGTGGAATTTGATGTTTTCCCTTCAAAAAAAAGAAAAGAGAAATGTATATATATGAATATTCATAATTTCGTAACTAAACCACAATTGTTTAAAATAACATTGTCAAACCTAATAATAGTAATTAAAGGATTTCTCAAACAATTGATTGGTTTGTTGTCTTTTATAAAAAAACTAGTCTTGCTGGCTGGATTGGATGCGTGCATAAAATACTAAAGGATGACAGTTTGATTATTAGTACATGCACGAGAATTGTATGTACTAGCTACACATGCAATTATTGTACATATACACTAGTATGTATGGGTTTTCTTGACTTACTTACAGATAATGTCGGTTACTTGTTATGAATGTGTGAACCATGTTTCTTGTCCTTTGTACCATAAGATACCTTAACTTCGGGACAAAGTTTCCTGAAGGGTGGGTGTATGTAACGACCCTACTTAAATAGATGTACATGATTATTAATTATAATTAATTTAATAATCTAAATTTCCTAAAATATTAGCTAAACAATAATTATTTCTTAAAATAACATTAACTAATTATTTATTATTAATTAATCATTCATGATTGTCAAGGATTAATTAATTAAGTAAAGGATTAAGGGGGGGTTAATAAATTATTTTATTAAATTAAGAGTTACGTACATAAAAGGGATAAGATATTAAATAAAGGGGATAAGGGGCATTAACGACAAAAGGATAAGAAGGTAATAAATGGGTTAGGTAGGGAGTAAATGAGGGGGAAGTCAGTGAAGGAGGAATATGGAGGGGAAGGAGGTTTACGGGAGGTCATTCTACGGGAGATGGGGGATTGATTTGGAGGGCTCTTGGATTTTGTATAGGGGAGTGGAGTTTTGGAGTGAGGATTGTATCAGTCAGGCACCGAAGTTGCTGGAGGTTTTGGGCATGGGGGCCAGGATATCCATATGATATCCTGGAGCTAGGAAGTTACCTAGTTGGTAGGGTGGAACTAGGTTTTGGGCAGCGTTTACAGTGCAGCAGTGGTCAGCAAGGAAACAGCAAGGTAGCAAGGCGAGGCGAATTAGCATCAGACCCAGGTAAATAAAGTTGTGTACTTATTTTCTTTGCTATAAGATTTTGATATTCGTTGTTAAATTACATGCGTATGTGCTCAGAATAAGGAATATGTGAAATTTTGATGTTTTTCTCAATTAAAAGAAATTAATGAATTTTCTACAATTAATTGTGTTACAATTCATGTAATTATTAGGCACAAAATCTATTCGGATCCTACAATAATCATAACGTAAAGTTGTGAAAGACGAACGACTGCAGACCGTAGGGATGAACCAAATCTCAATCCAACAGGTGCCTGGTGGCTTTGATAATCCAATTTTTTTTCGAAAAGAGATGTGGCAGGCGAAGATAGGTCGATCTCACATCCAAATATAGACATACATTGCAGAATCGAGATGGAAGAGCTTGCAGGACAATGCATACCATAGAAAACAAGAACAATAGCACGAGCATTATTTCAGGCTCTGTTGGAAAAATCATGAGCAGTGGTGTTAAGAACCAAATATCAATATAGCATAGAAAATCCTCAGAAAAAGTACTC
The DNA here is from genome assembly GCA_010110895.2 of Picea sitchensis. Taxonomy (NCBI): domain Eukaryota; kingdom Viridiplantae; phylum Streptophyta; class Pinopsida; order Pinales; family Pinaceae; genus Picea; species Picea sitchensis. The sequence goes on from SNQJ01S0144642.1 coordinate 2,690, forward strand.
AACGTCTTGAAAAAGAGAGAATTTCAGATAATAAGCCTCTTCGAGGGGGAACCTCCTTTTACCCCACTTAAATGTTCAAGTACAAGATGATTCAAAATGAAAATGTCTCCTTGGTATATATAGGAGACTAGGAGGTATAATTACAACTAATGGCCTAAAGCAGGAGGTGTATAATTACAACTAATGGCCTAAAGTCGACATAAATAAAATAACATTACTAATATAATATGCCCTACTAAGGGTAATGAGCCCTATTTAAGGCTTAACATGCCCATCCCCTTGAGAAAGTGTTGTCCGCAACGCTTTGAGTAACTCTAGATGCTTCAGAGAAAAAGACTCATTTTCCCAAGTGGAATATTCAACCGACAGTTTCCTCCATTTAATGAGATAGTCTTAAATGGATCTATTCCTCGGGCCAAAATTTTTGTAATGTTGATGGATTCAGCTCCAATATGATTTTTCCTTTCCTCATCAAGTTCGCAATATAGTTTGAACTAGATCTTGTCAGCCTATAACCTCTTTTAAGCATGAAACATGGAACCTGGGTGTACTCCCTGGAATATGCAACTCCACTCTGTATGCCATAGTACCAATCTTTGCAACACCTTACAAGGGCTATAGCCTTGGGATAATTTATTATCCTCTTGGCCGCTTGAGGGACATCTGCTTGTATAGTTGTAGTCTTAAAATACCAATCCCCTACTTCAAAATCTTTTTCACTATGATGTTGATCTCCTTGTTGTTTCACATTTTGTGCCATGGTCAAGTTAGTCCTTTAAGATTTGAGAACTTGTTGTTGACTGGTGTGATCTTCCACTTCTGAACCTTTATATTTTTCTTTTAGAGAAGAAGAAGTGATGGAAGGAGGGTGGTATTCACAAGTGCCATAAATGGTGTCATTTTTGTTGCAAAGATGAAAGGAAGTGTTATACCACCATCGCCAAGGTAACCATTTGAACCATTGTGTTTGTTTATCGTGAGACAAAGCAACTAAGGTATCCTTCCTGCATTTTTTCACTATCTCGTTTGTCCATCAGGGGATTGAGGATGATAGGATGAGCTATGATCCAATTGGAGTGTACCCAAATAAGAAAAATAATTCTGTCCAAAATGTCCCGTGAAGATGGGACCTCTATCACTTACAATAATTTTGGGCTTCCATGTAGCTTTGAACTATCTCCATGAATGCAAGGGCAATTGTACTAGCTTTGAAGGGGATGAGAGAGTGCACAAAAAGTGTGTGTACTTGGTCAGCCTATCAACAATCACCAGGATACACTCTTTCCTTCGTGACTTTGGTAACCCTGGTGGATGAAATCCATGGAAACCCCTCCTCCCAACGCTGACTTGTGATGGATAATGGTTATAAAAGAACTGGCTCCTAATTGCTTCCAATTCCTATTTTGTTGTCAAAACCAAACATTTTATACAAAACTTTGAACACTCAGCTAAGGCCATCCCAAAAAAAAAATCCTTCTTGACTCCCATGGTGGTTTTCAAAATCCCGAAAGTGCCCTCTTACCTTGAGAGGTGTAACTCAATAGTACCTTTTTGAGTTGGGAGTTCTTACAAATATAAGCTATCTTGTACCATAGTGAATCATTTTTCCATGTAAATGTATCTGATGCACTAGAATCCCAGCCAGAACCTTTCAATGAGAGTCCACACACTTTTTTCATCATTCTTCCATTCATCCCTTTGCTTCCTATTATCCAATCGGGTTGGATGATCAAGATTACGCTTCAACATCTTCATCCTTTCTGAGAGTGCATTTGCCACAACATTTTTCTTTCCCCTTTTATAGATCGCATTTCAAAATCATAACCCAATATCTTGTTACCCATTTGTTGTTCTTTGAAGATAGTCTTGTTCCAAAAGTATTTAAGACTATCATGATCCTGCTTTTGGACCTTGAAGTGCCTACCCATAGGTAAGGATGCCATTTCTTCAATGCACGTAGTAATTCCATCATTTCTTTCTCATAAATGGGTTTTGTGTAAGTCCTTTCCCTTGAGTGGTTGACTTTCAAAAGCTAGGTTCCTTCTGCATTAGACACCAATTCCATTCTCAAGGCATCACATTCCACAATAAATGTTTTGTGAAGTCCTGAGTGGTCAAGATAGAGCTTTACACATCAATTTTTAAGTTTTTCAAAAGATTTAGTTGCCTCCGAGTCCATGAAAATGCATCCTTACTCTAGTTGTTAAAGATGTTTCTATTCTTCCATAGTTCCTCAACAAACTTATGTAGAACTCCGTCAAACCCAAAAATCCTCTAAGATTCTTTTTAATGTTTTGGGAATCGGCTAGTCCATCATGGCCTTAATCTTGTTAGGGTCTACCTTGACACCTTCATGAGATACAATATGACCCAAATACTTCACTTCCTTTACTCCAAAGAAACATTTGGATGGTCGGCATATAGTTGTTGCTCCTCTTAGTAGTTGTGGTAGCACCTTGTCAACATGTCGACATGATCCTCCCAAGACTTGATATAACTTCAGTATAATCATCAAAAAATACTAACACAAATTTCAAAGGAAGGGCTTGAAATGTGGAATTCATCAACCCTTGGAATGTGGAAGGTGCATTTGTAAGGCCAAAGGCATGACCAAAAATTCATAATGGCCTTCATGAGCTCATAATGTTGTTTCTTTTGGATATCTTCTTCCTTCATTCTATCTAATGATTCCTCGAATGGAGATCCAAATTTTAGAAATAGATTGCTCCATGTAGTTCATCTAACAATTCATCAATGATGGGAATGGGAACTTATCTTTAATAGTGATCTTGTTGAGCTCTCTATAATCTAGACATAAGCCATGAGCTATCTTTATTGGAATACCATTACCACTAGTGCAAGGTAAGAACTTTGGTTAGGTCTAATAATGCCGACTCTCTAACATTTCTTCAACCATGCTCAATTTCACTCTTTTCCATGCAAGGATATCCGTAGATGGCCTGAGTTTAGGAGGAACACTCCCATGAATTGGGTGAATTTCATGATCAAGGATTTCGATTGGGTGGAAGACCTTGGGAATATCTTCAAATACTTTGGAATGCTTCTATAATATCATTTGGAGATCTTGAGGGAATAGATGGCTTAGATGTTTGAACATCTAGTGAAAAAGTGGCATCAAGGCGTTGTTGCACAACGCCTTGATGCCCCTTTTCTCAATTTTGTCATGTCATAGAGCTTATCAATTCACCGGTTTCCGCGGATACCTCTTAACTCACTTTTCCTTCCAATGAAAATTTCATGAAAGTTTTGAAAATTAAAATCCACTGCTCCTAATGATTGCAAGCCATCGATTCCTAGTACAACATCCGCACTCACCATGGGTATAGTAATCATTGGACTATTCATTACATATCCCCCATAGTAAGATTAATCTTATTGCATTTTCCAGCAATTGATAGTTCCTCTCCATCCAATCATTACTTGAAACCATGGTGTTGGATATACAAAGCAATTGAGATCTTTGGCTAATTTATAGTGAATGAAATTATGAGTAATCACTTAATCAATTAGGACTATTACCTTTTCTTTGTGATCCTTCCGGATCTTGAGGGTTTTGAGGAGTGCTAATTCCACCAATGCATTACACTCCATATCGTGGAGCTAACACTTTAGACTAAATTTCTACATACTTTTCATCTTGAGATGGTTCTTGTTCTTGTTCTTCCTCTCACAATCTATGTAGAATAATTTATTCTCACCACACTTATGTCCTACTACTACTTGCTGCCACAATTAAAGCATAACCTTTTTCTTTCTTTCTTCCTCCAATTTGTTGAGGTGTCAACCTTGTAGGTTGAGGTGTTTTGTACATGTTACTGTCTTCTCTATAGATGTTAGGATTGGTCCTTCTAGTAGCCATAGCCATATTTTTACTTTCAAATATTTCTTTGCCACCTTTTAAATGCATTCTCTTAAATGATTTGGGTTCCCAAAGGTGAACCTCATGTTGAATGTTATCCTTTAAAAGTTCCCATGAATACATCAATCAAGTGCTCATCCTGAATATCACACTTTATTCAATCTTTGGAAGTTCTCAATGTGTCGGGTAACCTAACCCTTTTGCTTGAGATTTTATCAATTGGCTAAAGAAGGTATTTCTCCTAACTCCTCATAGTGCTATCATTTCTTCCTCGCGGAAAATTTTCCAAGTGACGAAGGATTTGCTAGAACAAAGCCATCGCATACCATACAAATTGATTAGGTTCTAAATATAGCAGCAATTCACACCTTTGAAGTATCCAGGATTGGGTCCTTGCCATCAAACTTCCTCATATCAATCTTAGGAATATGGATGGTCTTCAAACCAAAGTTGGAGTTTCTCCATTCTTGATTCACCTCTTGTGTGTCCCTACTAGAATTTCCATGGATGCATTTTCACTGTGTGTCTTCAAGCATAAAAAATTTTACTACTTCCATGATCTCCCTTTAACCATCTATCTAGTATCCAACTTAGCTTTCTATTGAATCCATCTTAGTATCGAACTTAGCTTCCATTGAATCCATCTTAGTATCCAACTTAGCTTCATTGAATCCATCTTATTTTTGTAGTTCATTTATTTCCCAATGCATTTCTTTCACCTTCTCATCAAGAGTCCAAGTAGGATTTTCTCGGAGGCTTATTTGGTGTATAAGTTCCCTTTTGGTGGCATGTTGGCCAAATATCACTTCCTTTGAACCCTTGGATTTTGAGGTGGTTTTGCTAGGAAATATTTCTTCAGTATCTCCTGTTTTAGGCCCTTCCTGGTATGAAACTTTCTTTTATGTATTTTCCTCGATATTTCTCTCTAATGCCACAAGTCTGATCAAAATTGGATGTGCCAATCGAATGTATGGTAACTTCCCACAACTTTACCCATTTTTACCTTCCAGAGATTCACTTGTATAGTGTGCCCCACACAAAATAATTGGATATCAAAATCAAACTCACTAATTTAAAGTCTACGACTTTCCACGATCCACTGCAACCATTTCCACACAATTTGTATACTCTAGGAAGAAGTTATGATTGTTTTACTCAACACCTTCTTGAGACTAGCCAAAAGGACTAGTCAGACATTCCCATTCCTATTACTGTGGTATCTACAAATTTAAGATGACCTAAAAGATGTACCCTTACCACGATACCTTACTAATTTTATAAATATCCTCCTGAGATCGTGGTCTAAAACATTGTTGTAAATTTTTATAGAGAAAATTCCTGCAATGACTCAGTTCGGGATTATTCTAGAACCTTATCTTGTACAGGTTTTATCTCCCAAAGTATAAGGCCTCCTGAGCTGAATTTTGAACCCAACGTACCGCGATCCTGGCCTACTAAATATCCTCCAAGCCTTTCCTTCTGAAACGCTATAGAAAAAAAAGTTATAGCTTAAAATTCCAAGGTGTCTCGATGTAGTAGAGAAACCCCAAGACCTTTGAGCTCGACACCATATGTTAAGAACCAAATATCAATATAGCATAGAAAATCCTTGGAAAAAATATTCAAGGCCTTGGAAAAAGAGATAATTTCAGCATAATAAGGCTCCTCTTTGAGGGGGCAACCTTTTACCCCACTTAAATGTTCAAGTGACAAGATGATTCAATGAAATGCCTTCAAAGTATATAGGAGACTAGGAGGTATAATTAGAACCAATGGCCCTAAAGCCACATAAATAAAATAACATTAATAATATAATATGCCCCAATTAAGGGGTAATGAGCCAATATTAGGGCTTAACAAGTGGGAACAATAATGCTTCCACTAGCATGAATCTGTGCTCCCTTAGCCTGTTGTCATTCTTTATTGTGAGCATTTTGATATCCACCCAGTTCCTGAGAATTAGCAAAGTCTCTGGAGCAGAATTGGCACTCATACTTTCAATTGTAGAAACTCGAATTATTGTCTTACCTTCTCATGATCATGCATCGGATCTGATAAGTTCTCAGTTACCATCGGCTTTTGTCTTAGTTCAAAGCCAAACAATTTAATCGACTTCACAACAGCTGCGACCATGGCCATCTTCCCCGCGTCAGTTGTGAGAATCTTGAGTTCTCCAAGTATCCTAGCAAGTGTCGGGAATGCAATGATAGACAATGATACAACCATGAAGATGAGGAACTTTCCATATCCCACACCCATGACATACTCCACCTTCCTGTGTGACCGGTAAAGAAATTGAACCACTCTACCACCTATTCTGAGGAACCCCTAAACTTGAACACATCGCACTTCCACCTGGGTCAAGGATGCACAACATGACGACATCCTGCTGCCACCACCTGGATCCCATACCCGATGCCAAATTTAGGGTAAGAAACTTTAGCTTAAACCATGTTTTAATGCCTCAAAAACTGTGCGCCCAAATAATGAAAATCGCCCAAAACATAATGTCTCCGTTATGGCAGAGACATAACAAGGGAGATAGCCATGTAGTGGCTAGTCCCTGCCATTTCTTCTGGAGTCATTGATTATATGGGAAATAATGTCCCATATGAAAATTTAATTGCAGTCCAACTTACCAACTTGGATCAATGGACCATCTTTGATTAAAAAACATAGTATAGTATATGATCTCACATACCTCCCTCCTTCCTATAGATATGATTATGAATACTAGTTTTGTCTACATTGTTTTAGTCATGGAATAGATCCACCTAGATAGTGGTTTATCTATTGAGTTTGAAATTATGAACGGATGGATAGTGTGGGTATCATTCATGGTAGAGGTAGTTAGTGAGGATGAACGTACGCCTCACACATCTCAATTCAATTCTACAGTCACACAAATTTATTAGGGTTCTAGTGGATGGCTAGGGTGTGGACCCTAACTTATATATTTAAAAAAAAACATTAATTACAATTAACCTCACTTACCTATGATATAGTAAGAATTGAACCCCACAATCAACTAATCACCCCGGGCAATTATAATTTAAAAAATATTGAAAACATTAATATATATTTAAGTACAGAGACATGATTCTTACGAGACATGATTCAAAACACAACCCCAAAAAATTCAAAGATTCTAATATTTACACTACTAAAGAGTCTAATATTTACACTACTGCTTTCATTTTTAAATATAACGTTGCATGACTAATTTCAGCTATGTTTATTCTTGCAAATATTTCCCTACAATCTCAATGTTTTGTCAGATAAGCTTTGATAATTTTGTATTTATCTATGTTTTGATGAGTGAATGTTATTGAATTTATTGGAAATTTATTAAACATTAATTTAAATGTCAATATAATTTTTATTTTTAGGATTTAAATTCTACCTTTAATTTAGATTTTAAAAATTAGTTATTTTTAATATTTAAATTCTAACTCTAAATTTAGTATCAATCTAGATTTATCTTCATTCCGATCTATAAATCTTTATATTCTAAAAATGATTTTGATACCCACCTTTAAATGTTTGATAAATTATAAATAAAAATTGATTTTATTAGACGTACACACTAAAAATTTCATTAAACTTATATGACAACTAAGTAAATACATTGTCAAAAATAATAATATTCATTATGTTCTATATCACACATTTCTTCAAATCTTTATATTCTAAAAGTGATTTTGATAACTATCTTTAAATGTTTGATAAATGATAAATAAAAATTTATTTTATTAAACACACACTAAAAAATTCATTAAACTTATGTGACAATGAACTACGTGAATGCATTGTAAAAAATACTAATATTTGAACATTAAATGTTAATTTCATATTAGTGTTGTAAGACTACTTTAAAAGAGTAGGGTCATACATTCCATGCCTTTAGATCAATTGGCCGGCACATTCATGATATTCAAATTTCATGATTGATTTTTAGTGAATAGAGCAAGTTTGTCACAACATTTGAAAATAAGTAACCAAAATTTATTTTCAAATAATAATGCAATAAGTAACCAAATTTTATTTTCAAATAATAATGTAATCCTACTTTATTTATAAACCTTTTCCCATTTAACAAAAACTAAACTGGATAACCTTAAGGATGTGAGACAAACTATTGTTTGATGTCAAACTGGATAACATTAAGGATTCGAGACAAACTATTGTCTGATGTCACAAGTGACACGCCTACGCTTTGGGTAATATTCATAATAACATGTGATCAGATGAGAAAGCTCGTTGTCTTAGAAAGGCATAAGAAAATAAGGCGTTACAAATTAATGTAGTATTTTATTTTCCACTTCAGATACAAATTAACCCAAGGGCCCATTCACCGAACCAATTTAGATATATGCTCTTCCTATGTAGTGCATTGACACGACGAAGAGAAGCAGCATAGACCAACAATACTGGCACTGAACATTTCCACGTTCAACAATCTCTACATGTAGATGTTTCAAAGGATAAACATAATGTTAACTGATATTGATTTGCATAGTTTGCAATAATTCTCATCTTCTTTTGTCTTGTTTTCTTATTCCCAATAAATTTTACAATGCCATCTTAGGTATCGACTTGAATTATAGATATTTTGAGATCCAATTAGTTGAACACATAGATTTGTGTTTGATTATTTAAGCCAATTGTATTATGACCTAATGCTTTAAAAATGATAAGAAATCAATAAAATTTAGTCCACTTCGACGGGGAAACCTCATTTACAATATATAAACTTCATAACACAATATGAAATGAGATAAGATGATCCTAATACTAGATCTCCTTGATATATATAGGAGACAAGGGGTTACAGTTACAATGAAAGGGTGCAAAGAAGGGTTCTAGCCGACCTACTAGAAATGTAATAATTCACTATCTAGGGAATAATAAGGGATTTTATACATATCATGGGGATTTTTCTAGGGCTTAACATCCTCGTCCCCTTAAAACAAGTGTTGTCCTCAACATTTTCCTAACCACGGGTGCTTCTGCATGAAGAACTCATCTTCCCAAGTTGCCTCTTCCACTAATAGGTTCTTCCATTTGACGAGGTATTTTGTAATTGTTCGATTTCTCAGCTGCTTAATTCTCGCTTCAAGGATTGTTTCCGGCTCTAGTATGGTTTTCCCTTATTCATTGAGCTCTAGTAAACTTGTTTGGACTGGGATCTTGTTGTTGATGACCTTCTTTAAGAAAGAAACATGGAATATTGGATGTACACGTGAAGATGGAGGCATCTCCAATTTGTAAGCCATACTTCCAATCATTTGAAAAACATTATAGGGGCCATAATATTTGGGTGCTAGTTTATTGTACTTCTTTTTTTTCTTTAGGGAAATTTGTTTGTATGGTTGTATTCTTAGAAATACCCAATCCCCCACCTCAAATTCCCTTTTCTTGCGTTGTTGATCTGCGTATTGTTTCATCCTATTTTGTGCCATAACCAAGTTGTCCTTCAACAATTTTAGGAGCTCTTGTTGGTTCCCTATGTGGTCCTCCATTGCTTGAACCTTTGCATTCCCTTTTAAGGGTGATGCATGGAATTGGGTATGGAAGTGCCAGAAATGGGGACATTTTTGATGAAGTACGAAAGGATGTGTTGTACGACCATTTTGCTAAGGGAAACCACTTGACCCATTGTGTCTATTTTTCGGATGCAAAACAACAAAGATATCCTTCTAGACATTTATTCACAATCTCAGTTTGCCCATCAGATTGAGGGTGGTAAGATGAACTATGAGTCAATTGAGTACCAAAACAAGAAAATAATGAAGTCCAAAAATTTCCCGTGAAAATTGGGTCTCTGTCACTTACAATAATCTTGGGGACTCCATGTAGTTTTTGAACTATTTCCATGAATTATGTTGCTACTGTGCTTTCTTTAAAATGATGAGAAAGAGAGAAAAAATAGGCATATGTTTTTAGTCGATCCACTACTACCATGATGACGGTCTTTCCTTCTGATTTTGGTAAACCTGTAATAAAATACATGGAAACTTCTTCCCAACGTTGGATTGGTATAGCTAATGGTTGTAGCAGACTTGGAGTCTTGATTGTCTCTCCCTTTTTCTATTGGCAAACCAGACATTCTGAGACAAACTTTTGAACATAATTTTTAAGACATTCCCAGAAAAAATCCCTCTTGACCATGTGGTATGTTTTGAAGAATCCTGAATGCCCCCCTATAGGAGAAGTGTGCAATTCCAGAAGGATCTTCTGTTTGAGTTGGGAATTATTACGTAAGTATAGGCGATCATGATACCATAGAAAATCACTCTTCCATACAAACATTTCTACTGAACTAGCGTCTTCATGTAGTTTATGAATGATCTTGCATATCTCTTGATCTTGATTCCATTCTATCCTTGCTTCTTCCACCCAATCTAATTGCAGACTAGAAATAACACATAGTGAACCTTCTTCTTGTTCTTTCCTGGAAAGGGCATCTACCACAACATTATGTTTTCCTTTTTTGTATATAATTTCAAAGTCATAACTCAACATCTTTGTAAACCATTTTTGTTTCTCTTCTGAAGATAATCATTGCTCCAAAAAATACTTCAACCTATCATGATATGTTTTGACCTTGAAGTGTTTTCCTATTAGGTAGGGGCTCGATTTCTGAACTGCATGTATTATCGACAACATTTATTTTTCATAAATGGGTTTGACTAAGTTTTTTCCTTTAAGTTTTCTGATTTCAAAGGAAATGGGCCTTCCTTCCTGCATTAAAACTGTACCAATTCCATGGCTTGAGGCATCACACTCCACAATAAATGTTTTTTTGAAGTCAGTTGTGGTCAAGGTGGGAGTTGTACACATAGCCTCCTTAATTTTTTCAAAAGCTTTGGTTGCTTCTTCTTTCCTAGAAAATGCTTCCTTCTTTACTAATGTTGTTAGAGGTGTTTCTATTTGACCATAGTTCTTAAAAACCTTACGGTAATAGTCTCTCAATCCTAAGAATCCTCTAAGTTTCTTCAAGGTTTTGGGAATTGGCCATTCCCTTATAGMTTTAATTTTGTTAGGGTCCACTTTTACACCTTCATGAGATACAATATGACCCAAATATTCCACTTCTTGAACCCCAAAGGCACACTTGGAAGGCTTTTCATAAAGTTGTTTCTCTTCCAATAGTTGTAATACTTTGTCAACATGTTGTACATGCTCTTCCAAAGATTTGTTGTAAATTAGTATGTCATCAAAATATACTAACACAAAATTTCTAAGGAAGGGCTTGAAAATCTAATTCATCAAACTTTGAAATGTTGACGGTGCATTAGTCAGTCCAAATGGCATAACCAAAAATTCATAATGACCTTCATTAGGGGATGAGAAAAATTAAAGTAAGGTGACGAGGCCGAATGTGATGAAGAGAAGGGATAAAAGGATGAGGAAATGAATCAAAGAAGGAGATAAAAGCATCATCATAATGAATATGAGGGAGCTGAGTGAGTGGAGTTAATGCAGGAGTGTCCATAATGGAAATTTGAATGATAGGAATGTACCAGGTGAGGGCAAGGTGTCATTGATGTATCATGAACAAGGTAGGAGTAGGATGAGCACAGGGATCTATGATCCAAACTTTACAAATTTTGTAAACATAGTAAATATCATTCATGTTTCTTTTCTAAATTACATATAAATATATCCCCTTAATCACAATATCAAATTTGGTTTAAGAAAATCCATATTTATAAGTCTTAATAATAATTTAGAGATCAATCATATTATAAATATTTTACATATAAGCATGTTTCCTTCATTAAAATACCAAACTTGATTCTTCTTGAAGTGAATCAATGTCATAAAGCTTTGTTAAAGTTTAACCCACTATTATTATTAATGTTAACAATCATTTAGAAATTAATCATGTTATAAGTCTTTTATTTATGTGAATGTTTCATACTTGATCCTTCTCAAAATAAATCCACTATTATTACTTTTAACAATAATTTTAATAATCCCCTTGATGGGGTGTTGGGGATGCGAGTCCCGTCGGGATTAGATCATAAAGAAAACTTGGCAGGCGAGCAGGTGGGGACGCGAGCCTCGTTGGGATTAGGACCCGAGGATAGTTTGATGGATGAGCCAATGGGGATGCATGCTCCAAGATTCCTCATGCATGGCATAGATGAAAATAAACTCACACTACTCAGTGAGGAACTTAAGGAACTTAATTCATTTAAACCCAAGTACGTTCTCCTTGAACTCCATCCCACCTGATGCACTTAACCTCGGAAAATTGAGGAATCCCAAGCAAATATCCGTGATAGCGAAGCTTTGCAACAAATGATGACTTCTATAGGGCAGAGATAGAATTTTAGGAATAGGGCTAGCATGAGACCAATGAGCCTGTGAAATTGTGAAATTCCTCGTGGGACAACATTTTGTTCCTTCACGTGAAATTTTAGCTTAGCGATATGGATGTGACCCTGGGACATGATGGCACCTTGTCATGGATACTTCTAGAGTCACATAAAGGGAGATGGATCTCCAATAGATCCATTGAACGCCAGGTGGGAGTAGACTCTTTTACAACTCAGGTGCAAAGAGATGGGTACGTGTTTGCAACCAACTTCAGTGTTGTCACCTCACCATGATTTTGGGCTCATCTAAACGAGGTTGAAGCAGAAATCAACTGGAGCACACTCTAACCACATACCAAGAGGTGGACGAGGACACCACCAATTGGGTACCAAATGTGGGAAACACATGAGCAAGGGAGACAAAATACAAGAAGACAGTCAAGTTGTACTAGCATATCAAGACTTTGTTGGACTAGATGCAACAGAGGGAAGACTCCCAGAATACCATTCAGTTTCAACTTGATGGCCTGCACCTACTTCTCATGGAGGCTCTATCATGCCTTACACCCTCTAGCATGGTTATGGAAGAGTCAGCTCCTAAGCCGCCTCAGGACTTGAATAATATTCTTCCTAATGAGTAATTCGAAGGTACCAACTTTGAATTTTTTAATGACAAGCACAGTAGATATGGCAATGGAGCTACCTCCAAACTCCATTTCTCTTATTATAATGTCTTCCTAGCTAAACAAATTTTACTTAAGAATTTATTGCAAACTATATGGACAAAATGACTATTTCTTTGATGTTGGTCTGGTTTCCCAACAAATCATTTTTTATATATCTTATTCTATTAGAGTAATATAATTTTGACCAATGTGTTTACAAAAAAACAATCATTTTAATAATGTATTTAATAAATTTATTATCAAAATGTAGCTCAAAATTTTTTGTAATACTTCATAAAAAAATCAAATCAATGTCTTTGTATTAGTAGATATAAAATTACAAAATTATTAAAAAAAAATTATTCATTAAACTTCATCTTAACTATTCAAAAAATAAAAAATTTCCTATAATTACTATAAACCTTGCTTTACTAAATTTTCACTATCAAACTATTAACTCTTTTACTTACCTTTTAATTTACTAATTTCAAATTTGTTTACAATTATAAGAATAAAAACATAATTTTCTATTAAAATATATTTCATAATCAACAAATTTTTCAATATTGTTGACCGATGGAGAAGCCTAAACCCCAATTATCCATGATAACATATTATCTTAAATTATTTAATGAAATAATTAAATATAAAGATATATATCATAGCCTTTGTCCCCTCATGTTGAATATTTGAAATAGTGGAAGCAATCAAACAAATCCTCTCGACCTCCTTCTAGCTCCTTGTAATTTGTATAGCTATTTGTATTATTATATAATTTTTTTATTCATGTTTTATTTATGCTACTTGGAGAATAGAGATGAGAGTGTATTTGAAGACAATGGGAGCAACTATTTGGAAGGAAACCATCGGTGGATATGTTACATTGAAGAACAAGTCAAAGTTGGTAGCTCAAAGGGAAGGAAAGAAGAATGATGCATTGGCTCTCAAGACAATTCTTAGTGGACTCCCAAGCCCTATCAAAGAGAGCATGGGACAATGCACTTCCACCAAGGATCTATGGCTAAAGCTAGAGGAGACATATCAAAGAAAGGAAGAGAAAGAAGAAATTGAATACCACTCCATCAAGATCATCAAAGGTAAAGAATCATAA
>SNQJ01S0144643.1:11948-24232 GCA_010110895.2 Picea sitchensis
TCCATTCATTTTCTTGGTTTCACTCTTCCATACCTAGTCTTGCTTCCACATTTTTTGTTTCCATATCCTCATATTTTTTGTTTCTATCACTCACCCCCATTTTCCTTAGTCTCATTTACTTCTTGCGGTGCATACCTACACTCCTTTCTCCCCCCCTTACCTCCACACACCTTACCCCCACTCCACATTCCCTTACTCCCTCCCTTATCCACTCATCCATATCCCCACTCACCCATAATTAACCATTTTCCCCTCCCCTATCTCTTCCCCCTCACGACCTTCCTCACTCCATCTCCCATACTTAACCATTTATTCATCCCCCTCACTCCTCCATGTGGACCTGTGGACCTACCCTCCCACCTTTCCTCACCCCGCATGCTCTCACTCTGATTTGCACTCCCTCTTCTCCCTCACCTCCTTCATCCCCCTCTCTCATTCCATCTCCCTTACTTAACCATTCTTTTCTAAGTTTTAGGCCTCCACTTATATGATGACAACCTCCATTTATATGATGGCAACCTTCACTTATATGATGACACATGGAAACCAATTACACTATGACACGTGGGACCCTATCAGACTATGACACGTGGGCTGATTGAGTGCTAACTCATCAATGACTGTTTCTTATTGGGCGCTTACTGGGTGATGATTGGATGATGATTGGGCTACCAAAATTTTAATTATTTCATGAATTATCTAGGGGGTCGAATCACTAAGTCTTTATAGCCTCCATGTGTTTCACACTAAGTCTTATTTAAATATTTCAATACAAACACTAAATATTAAAAATATCCCATACATGTGGGATATGATTTAAAGGAAAAATTCGAAATCTTAATGGGGTGGAAGAAATTAAGATCAAGGGCTAAGATTAACCCATGAGTTAAATGAATGGTTGTTGAGCGGTGAATTTCTGGAAGCCATAACTTGAGATCCGAGAGTCGGATTTTTGAGAACTATACCTTGTTGGAAAGGTAATTCAATGAGGAAGATGATGGAATAGGTTTCAAGAGCTAAAATTGGCCATGATTCTCTCATAAATTGAAATAAAAATCAGCTTGAGTTTAATGGTTTGATGATAGATCTACTTGGAACCTCAACTTCCCTAGGTCATATCTTAAGGATGCAAAACTCCAAATTGCACTTAGGAGGACTCATTGGAAATATGAGATGATTATTAATTCATATATAATGTTTACCATGGATGAAAGGCAAAATATATTACTTAGAAAATTAAAACATAGTCTGCTTTTATTAAAGGCAGGAAAATTGAAAATTTGAAAATAAAGTTTATTAAAGGAAAAAGTGGGCCCTACTTGGAGGCACAAATTTCAATGACATAAGTCATTAATGAGATTTCATTCAAGAATTAATTAAAAGTGATTTACTCCAAAAAGGAATCATAGAAAGTTCTAGAAAGGAAACCCTAAATACTTCAAGAACATGGAAAACATATTTTAAAAGGGAAAGAGAAGGAATTATCAAGGGGTTGGCAGTCAAAAGTTTTTACAATGGTGAAGATTGCAAGAAGAAAAGTTCTATCTCTCGAAGATTCATTGGACTGAAGTGATAAATCTAGTCGCTCTACATCTTCTTCTTTTATGTTTCTTTCCATCAAATCTTCCATGAATGTAGTGAGAACATGAATATTTGGGTCTGAGCAGTTCTTTCTTTGAAATCTCAGTCGTCTTGTAACATTTCAGGTCTAGAGGAGCAAGATCTCTCCTTGTAAAAAGGAAATTGTTATTTCATTTAGTTTATTAGTTGTCATTGAGACTTTTTAGAGACTGTTTAAGCTCTCTCTTATTTATGATATTATTAAACTTTTCATATTTGGGATATTGTTATAAATTTCTTTTGCAGAGAACTACTCGGGGCACTACATTAGTGATTTCTCTGACTTGAGTTGAAAGCATGTGATTTCAAATGTATTTCCCATCAAAATCATTTTGGGTTGTAATGAAGTTATTATTTAATGTTCTTTGAAGACTTTTCATTTCTTCATCTTGCAAAAGTAATAACAAATTCCAAGTTCAGTTTGTCTTACAAGAGAGAAAGAATGTCGGTTGAATGGAGACTCCAAAACCTTGTTGACAAAAATATTTGTTGACACACTTTATTTTGGGTTGTAATGAAGTTATTATTTAATGTTCTTTGAAGACTTTTCATTTCTTCATCTTGCAAAAGTAATAACAAATTCCAAGTTCAGTTTGTCTTACAAGAGAGAAAGAATGTCGGTTGAATGGAGACTCCAAAACCTTGTAGACAAAAATATTTGTTGACACACTTTATCTTATATTTTTCTCAAATGATCTGATGTATATTTGTATAACTATATATAAGGGTTGTACATTTGTATATATAAGATTTCTTGGAAGATCTCTTGGGGTTTTCTCTTTAGCATTCACCCTTTACATTCATTGAAAAACCATACAAAGAATATTCCAATCTTTTAGCCAAAGAGGAGTACCACCTATCTAAAAATGCAGGGGGATTCATATCCTCGTGAGGTTGACCTTAATACCATAAAAAATTCTTTTAGATCAACATCACTGCATAGCCATAAGGATTCATATTTTTTCTTGACAAATATAACTATATCCTCAGAGATATAATCTAGTTCATATCATCCATAGGTTTAGTTGTCGTAATTTCATACACAATTCACACAACTTTGGACTTTTCATTCTATAATCATCCTTTGAAGTACACTTTGATTTGGGATCTAAATCAATAGATAAATCTACCTCCCTCTTAGGTGGCACTATTGGCATGTTTTATAAAAACACATCCAAGAATTATAGTAACAATGGGAACTAATCTAATCAATGATTATCTCCCTCATTAACTACTTCATTGTCACACAGTTGGTATCCATTCTAGTTAAGGCATCATCTCACTTGCATAGGAAAGATGAGATGTAATAACACTAACCTATTTACACCACTAATTTTAGAGAGTATTGTTCATGATTTAGGGAATACAAAATCTTCTCATAGCAATCTATATGACATCAATAAAATGTTAACTAGTTCATCCATGCTATTCTATAATGGGATCCCAATGTCGTAAAACACTGATAAACCTCTATAGTACATACTCCAATATATAATAAACACCCTTGTATTGTGGGAATAATGATATACTTCATGCATAAAGGCATCTCAACACTTCTAAAATTCTCTTGCCTAATTAGTGTCAAACCACAACTTCTTAGTGCATAGGGTAAACTGGACTATTAGTGGCACCGAGATCTATCAAAAAATAAGAATAAAATCATTAATCATACTCATCGTCTTAATGAGTGTGGATTAGTTCTCAACTTGTTGATTATCGATCATTGCAAAATTATGATGTCCATGATATACATTGCCAACAATGGCACTTATCTCTTATTGATACTATTGTGATTCCTTATGAGGGAGATTCCTTTCATAATGAGGCCCGATACATGTCCAACACTTTATCCTTAATTGTGAATACCTAACAATACTCTATGTTGTCTACTTAGGATAAGACTAAGAATTTGTTTCCCTGAATATTAATGGTCCTTAGGGAATTTAGAAACCTCTTTGTGTTCTTGATAAATCACTCCATGATCTGGTTCTATGATCTTGGTACTATTGTAACTTTTGGGCCTTGACACTTAAAACTTTGGAGGAATGACTATGTACATTCCTTCCACTTCCCTAAGGGCATAACATAAGGTCTCTTGTTGTACTTATTTCGTAATTTGTGCCTTTTGCACAACCTCATCTAGAGTGGGTGGTTTAATATTATGAATTATTGAACCTCTTTAATGGTTGGTTTACCAATCAATTTACTGTTGATCACTCAACACACCCTAAAAAATCTATGAAAATTTTCTTTTTGGGTACCACTCGATCTTTTGCGTTGTCTGTTTCCACTTTAGTTATGAAACTGATACCTTCGCCCACCTATTATGTTTCATGTTTGAATCAATTAAAGTCTGCTTGAACGTACACCAAATAAACCTTCCTAACTCTGAAAGAAACTTAACAACCACTCAAGGAATCCATGACCTAGATTTTTCCCCGACTCACTTAAGGAGTTTGGCATCTGTAAACACTAACGGTGGCAAAAAACCATTTGAAAATTCAAAGTAGCCGAACGCAAACCTTCATCGGCGTTGGCTGATAAAAGGCCTTTCTTTTCTACTAATAAGCCTCAGGAAGAATATTGCCGAAGAACGATCCATTCGGCTTCGGCGGAAAAGTGTAATAGTAGGCACCGCGCAAATGAAGATTGACATTGCTGATCCCCGATACGATTTCGATGTCAAAAAAAGTTATGACGTGTCAACTCACAAAGAAAACCATGCATTAATTTTATCGGTAGCCATTGTACTTAACCCGTTATGTGCTTTCGACGTGTATGAGTTCCCCAAATGCATTTTCTACCCGCTAGTCGGGTGCCCTCTCTATGTTTAGATATTTTAATGACCTCGATTAATAACGCCATGTCAACATTGACTAATATCGAAGTTTTAAAAGAGAATACATCAACAAATTTACAAATGCAATGACAACAATTATAAAATCCCATGATAAGCACGAAGAAATTTAAATAAGGAGTGGCGTTTAATTCACATCCTAAAGGAGCACGATGCATTCAAAAAACACTTTCAAATTATTCATACAATAAAAAAAAGATCCCGCCAGTCTTGGTTTATATACAAATAGACAACCCCAACGACCCGGTTAACTAGCCCGGTCGCAGTAAGAACACAAAACCCGTACAAAAGGAAAAGAAGAAAGTCTGTCAAGTGGTGCTTCTGAGGATGCAAGGCAAGGATCTGCCCGCTATTTATCTTCTGTGCGCTGATCCTCTTTCAGACTATCCTTCGCACCTTGTAATGCTTCCGTTCCTCTTTTGCTGTCATCCTTTGCGCCTTGCGCAGTTGCACAATTGTATCTTGCACCTCTTGAAGCTGCCTCTGAAGCTATACTGTGCTACCTTTGCGTCCCTACGACACCGATACTTCTCGATTCTTCATCGCCAACTGGCTCTGTAACTCTCTGTTTTCTTGGTAGATTTCAACTATTGCGAGTTGGGCCTGCTCTAACTGTTGAGCGGGACTCTCGACGAGAAGACCCAGTGATTTTTCCCTTTACTTTCATCTCCTGCTTCCTCTACCGGCAGTCCCAACCGACCCTGACTAGTGGGTAAGCATCACAGACCCCTCAATGGCTGGACATACACTCGACTCAACCGAGAAGTGGTCTTCCTCCATTTTTTCGGTATCCTCTCTAGGCCTTCTTCTTCTCCATGGTTCCGGCCCCTGAGAAGGCACGGTTCCGAGCATGGCTCTTTCAGACATACCTCTTTCCACCCCAAGCTCCATTGGAGACGCTGATACCATTTCCAAAAGAATGCCTGTACTTCCTTCTGAAGTTTCAAGTGCACGAGAAGCCAATAAGAAAGAATCCCAACCACACTGGGGCTCGGACCCGGCACTCCGACTGCCTCGTAGACCCCGTCTTGTGTTGGAAGGAGATCCCATAATGCAACAACGTAGGGATTCAGGTGTCTGTAGATGATAAAAACTACCATTACATAGGATTTCATTAAGACGAACCTGCCAGACCAGAATTATAGGAGTCTAAGCTCGACATATACGTAGAATTCCCCATAGGACTCCAGAAATTTATAGAGGAACGAAGGAGTGAAACAAAGCGTTCCAATAAAACACTCGCATCCTGCGACATGATGTTTGAAGAGTAAATGCTCCACAACGACTCAAATGGATGCAATCCGGAACACATAAAACGTCACCAATAGGAGTTGCAGGGAATGTGCGATACAATCGTCCTTATCTCTTTAGAACTACCTAGCTTCCATTATTAATGAATGATGCTTGACACACTTGGTACTACAGATACTGGAGGCATTTAACGACTTCTTTAGTACGATATCTGGCCTTCTGGGAGCACACATGCACACGCTCGACTTTGACGTCTTCTCCCAGCTCCAAAGGTCGAAAGGCTACTATGACGGTCCCAACACTTATGTCTATTGTACTTGATTTTCCACTCTATGACATGCTGACATAACTCATTTAAACCAAAGAGGAACAATGACGTAGGCAAAGGACATCGCAGGTCATTCGAAGGATAACCTGGATCACGTAAGTATTAAATGATCGGGACTAGCAAGCTTCACAGGTACGTATCAGTCCATTTTATTTGTCGATAGCTTCTATTACACTATTTAATCACTAAACAACCTCAATACCGATTTGCAGGAAAATTCCCCGATTGCCTAACAAAACGTGCTTCGGGATGTCGTCGAAGAGCCTGAAAGAAACACCAAAATATCAACCAAAGGGTGTGATGCGAGAAGTCAGTCTCCCCGAAGTTCGGCATCCCCGATGAATTTACCAACTTGAGAGACGTGTTCAAAGTGTGCACCGAGAAAGATTCGCTATGGGCCGAAGAGTTCGAAAATATAACCGATGCGAGGCTAGGGCAAGCACAACAGTTCAAAGAACATCCAATCAAAGCCCGAACCATGTTTCCGCCATTGAACTTCAGTCTAACAAATTACCAGGCGCATGCAACAGACATCATGAGGATATATGTGGCTCCAATGAAACAACACATATTTCCATGGGTCAACACTCATGAAGAACTATTTATCTGTTGGTCTGAATATGAAAAGAGTCACCCTTTTCAAGAAACATATTGGGTGGACTGCTGAAGAAACTGTTAGATGATAACACCGTGTGGCGATTTTTGTTTGGTTCAAACTATACTTAGCCGTTAATTTCAGTTGAATTTTATATTATAAATAAGGACATCGACCAATTAGTCAGAGGTCGATGGTTGTTGTAAGAACTCTTTATTTTTTGGTTGTCGATAACTATTTTGAGACTGCTATAAACTGAGAATTCCTTCTGGACCAAAGACAAGCTATTTTCATCAGATGTGTGTGATTGGAGTTGGAGAAGAATTACTTCCTATCATGTTCCAAGAATGATGCAGTAAATGAGTAAGAGCAATTAATTCTATTGTCAAGTTATCTGGTGCAATGTTTTGATGTTATTTGCTTTAATGATGAAGATAAAATCATTGTGTTGTTATGTGATGAATGTTATGGTAGATGAATTATTTTTCTTACTGTGATCTTGATTACATATGTGTTTTCTTTCTGTTAATTAGTTTTCTCAGATAGTAATTGGGTGCTCATTTGGTTAATGTATTAGTACTAGTACCTTTGGCATAAAATCTTTGTCTGCATGTTTGAGCAATGGGTTATCCCAAGATCGACCTCTTCCCAATAGTTAAAAATTTGTCCTGTTATTTGTCAAGTTGTTTTATATTGTCTTGCATCTCTCATACTAGCCCCACCCAAGAGAAGTACATAAAAAGAGCCGTCTTAACTGAAGGAAGAACCTTCACAAGAAAACATAAAGCCCATCGATAAATCGGCCAGGTCGCAAGATCTGGAGAACCATTCCATCTCAAACACTGCAGAATCTAATTGGGCCTCGGTGGCAGGTTTGGTTCCTGCTGTTGAGTCAAGGGATTTAAGAGCCATCAACATAATTTGTGCTAGAAGGAGGGCCTTAGAATGAATGGCTGAATATATATGTTATATATCATTTCAAACAGCCTACAGATTCGTAACAACCCACATGCATGGCTAGTCCGTCACAAGACAACCCACACACATTGAGTATTCCCGAAACAGATAGCTCACCCTAGCATGAGAAAGAACCTTTTCACCCTGAAATACCTTACGCCCTTCCTCACGAGGAAGTGAATCAGTTTCGAAGAATCACTAGAGCCTACGCCCGACAAATCGATGCGTTGTCCTTAGCTCCTATCCTTCCTCGAAGAAAACAACAAAGCAAACCAGTGGTTAGTACTCCCAAAGAAGTTTTCGTACACTCCGTAGAAGACTTGATAGATTTCGCGATTACCGAAATCCAAGAACCTCTTGATCTAATCCCTGAAACGCCAACCGACAATATCTCCAAGCCAAACGATTTTTCAGAAGAAGAGGAGGTCAACTCAGATTCCGAAGATATGGAAGGTAATAATGATCATGGGGAGGAAAGGGAAATCCCCCTTCAAGACAACCAACCTTTGTTGGTCGAAGACGCCGTGGCCATCCCTGGACGAGTACATAATCTTCCTCGGCACCCGGAAAAGATGCTCCCCAAGTATGATCCTGAGACTTCAAGTTTACCTGAAGATCATATCAAGAAATTCATACTTGCGATCAAGATGATGAACATTCAACATGAAGACGTAGTCTGCAGACTTTTTCCCTACACGTTTGAAAACTTTGCTTCCATGTGGTATTTTAATTTGCCAGTAGGATCTATAACCAGCTGGACTAAGTTCCAGAAAGATTTTTTAGACAAATTTGCAGAAGAAACTACTACGGGAGCCTTGATGGCTGAGTTGTTCACAACCACCATGACGCCAAAAGAGAGGGTCAAGGATTTCAATCAAATATTCATGACCATTTTAAGCAAATTCCAGCCCGCGGCGAAACCAACTCAAGAATTTCAAATTGAGGTTTATGCGAACGCGCTTTCGACTTCTATTTCTATGTTTGTGAAAAGAGCTGCTAAGCAAACCCTTGCGTATAATTTTGAAGAAGCAAGACGATAGAGTTCCATATGAAAGGATGTAAGGAAGGCCAGGCTTATTTAGCGAAAAGANCGGGGAAATTGACCGAACAAACTCCCGACAAGGGTAATGGGGATATAGAGGATCTACAACGCATGGTTAAGAAATTATCAAATGAGATTATAGACATGAAGAGAAGTGCAGGGGAGGGAAACCTAGGCCAAAGGCCCTGTAAGACTTTCTTTAAAAGAAACCCATCGTTCAAAGAAATTGAACCTCCCCCAACCAACTTAAATATTGATCTAGGGAACGTCGCATCTGATTCTTTCTGCACATATCACTAGGAAAACCACTCTGAAAGAAACTGCCCCCAATGGCTACATGCCATGAATTTGATGGCCAATCAATTCCTGGATGAAGTCTCCCTAACTGAACAACCAAGTAGTTTGACTATCAATAGTACCGATTAGGAAGATATTGATCCACCACGAGACACGACCATGCTGATATGGGATCCCGCCCTGATCATGCCTTCCAGCGACCTGTTTGAGTCCCAGGAACGACCTGCGAAAGTCTCGACGATAAAAACACACAGTAAGGGTCGGCCTGGATCGAAAGATGCCTACGCCGCCCAGGTCTCGAAGAGTAAGGAAACTCCCTATCGCTCGAAAACACCTTCCACTTTCGACAAGAAGCCTATAAGAATTCACACCCAGGAATCGCCCAAACTAGATTATAACATGGTCAAATATTTGAAAAAGTTAAGGGCCAACATATCCGTTATGGACATGTGTAGGACCCCCCAACAGAAAGACTTTATGCTGCAGGCTCTGAACTCCGTAGGAAACTCGACGACAACAAGCGATCTGGAAATAAATATGTCTTCCACCGATCTGGTGAGTAAGCCGACTATGAACACCGGTTCAGGAGATAGGAGGGAAAATCCCTTTGTTCCACCTTTCCTCCTGACGTTTTAAGTCTTCAACCGAAACCTTCACAATTTCTTGGTAGATTCTTGGGCATCCTCCAACGTGATGCCCTTCTCCATTTGTAATAAATTAGGCGTTGTCCCTCTCAAAAGTGATAAGCATGTCATACAATTAGATAGAACCCAATTCAAGGTCATGGGAGAGCTCAAAGATGTGATTATTAGGATAACGACACATCCTAATTTTGTGCAAGTGATTGACATCATTGTAGTAGATATCCCAGAGGCATATAGGATATTGCTGAGCCGAGATTGGTTTGAAAATATCAATGGATATTTTAGTACAGATTGGGCACACCTTTGTCTACCACTGAAGGGATACAACAACATGATCTAGATTGATAGGGAGAAATATCTGAAGCATACTGTCACTGATATCGAAACCCCGAATGAACCCACATCCACAGACTTTCTCGTGTTGGGTAATTATTCCTGTGATTCCCATTTCGGGAACTTTGCTCCTCTTCTATCTAACGTTCCATTTACTCAAAACTCAGAAATGATTTTCCAAGAAGAATCACCGATGCCGACGGGAGACTCTCTCATCTGCCAAAAATATGTGCTTGGACTTATGGGAGAAAAGATCAGAGAACAAAACATTAAAGGGGAAAGAGAAAGGAGCGACTGTCGTTCACTCATTTGGACCCTCTATTTTGATGTATCTAAATCACAAGAAGGGTCAAGAGCAGGGTGCACCCTCATCGACCATAAAGGTAAACATCATTTCCTGGCCTGTAGACTCGAATTCGAATGTACCAACAACACTGCCAAGTATGAAGCTCTAGTACAAGGGTTAAACAAAGCCATAGATCTGGATGTCAAAGAATTGAAATTTTTCGGAGGCTCTGAAATTATTGTTAGAAAGGTAAGGAATACTATACACTGCAATTTTCCTCATCTTAAGAACTACCAGCAGAAGGTGCATAGGTTAATAGAGCGCTTTGAGGCTTTCAATATCACAATGATTCCTAGGGAAAATAATATTCTTTTCGACTCCTTAGCCACGACTGCTTCCAGACTGTCGCCTCTAGAAGATTATGAAGCCTCCCGATTCACTGTAGAACTGCTCTACAAACCATCAGTACCTAATAACATTTCTGATTGGAAAGTCTTTGAGGGATATGAACATATCATAAACTTCTTAACCAACCAAGACAATTTCAAAGATCTCGCTATTGACGATGAAGAGTTCCAAGAGAAATCAACAGGAACCGATCTTAGGACAGAACCAAAGGCTCACACAATCCTGAGGGGGGTAGCTAATCTAGAGAATCTGTTTGATCTGAAGGAACGATTTAAAGGACCTAAAAACGTAAAGATTGGTAGCTCTTGCCCCTCCATGAAACTGTAAATCTTGGAACCCCAGAGAACCCGAAGAATGTGAACCTCGGAAAAACCATATCTAAGGAAGAGAGGAAAGCCTACCTCAAATTATTTAGACAATATCAGGACATCTTTGCATGGTCCTATAAGGATTTGAAAACGTATGACACTCGCATTATTCAACACACCATCCCGTTGAAACTCGAAAAAAAACCTTTCTAGCAAAAGCTCTGAAAGTATCATCCATCCCTGGAACCTCTCATGTATCAAGAGTTAAGGAAGATTTTAGATGAAAATATAATTTTCCAAGTTAGGCATTCTGCCTAGGTAGAAAATATTGTTCCGGTGAGGAAAAAGTCAAGAGAAATCCGATTATGCGTGGATTACCGGAACCTCAACAGAGCTTCCAAAAAGGACAATTATCCTGTCCCTCCGATGGAAAAAATCTTGCAGACCATGTTGGTCTCGGATATTTTCTCCCTACTAGACGATTTCTTAGGAAACGTGACACCTGCCTCGAGAAACGTGTCATGTATTTAGGTGTTTTTTCGGCACATGGTTTTTGCCGATGATTTTCTATTTCTGGTTAAGGAATTAAGGTTTTGGACTAATCCAGGTCATTGGGTTAGGGTTTTGGATGCCGCTGGATCCTATATGTATATTGTATTGTAAACAATGTATAACAATGAATAATATAGAATATGTTGGTTTTCCCGATTTGGGTTTCCAGGGGAAAAATCTCTGTGTAATGCTTGTATTTGCCATTGTATATTTTCTGTTCTTTTTCTGAATATCTGTTTGCAATAGATATTGTACAAGGTTATAATTTACATTTGGTATCAGATATTTATTGGCTTCAGGGGGACACCTTTGTGGTCAAGGGTTAGGCTCATGACTGTGATAAGCCTTGTTACAGTGGGATATTTACAGTGTTGTTTTTCAGGTGAAAAGAAATGGCAAGCAATTCGAAGATGGAGATTGAGAAGTTTAATGGGAAAAGTTTTGAGCTATGGAAGCTCGAGATGGAATTTTTGTTAGTGGACAGAGATCAGTGGATCATGGTAGATCCAGGTGCTGCAGCTATAGGAACTTCTGCAGATGACTGTAAAAAGTTGGATCGGAAGGCAAAGAGAACAATTCGACTGTGTCTCTCCAATTCAGTATTACTGAATGTGTTAGAGGAAGCTACAACCAAGGATTTATGGGAAAAGTTGGGGAAGTTGTATCAGTCTAAGTCCCTGGTAAATAACCTATTCCTGAGAAATAAGATGTATAACCTGAGGATGAGAGATGGAGACTCGGTGGCAGATCATTTGAACGCCTTCAATACTGTGGTAAGTCAGTTAGTATCCATTGATATTAAAATT
>SNQJ01S0144643.1:24242-40436 GCA_010110895.2 Picea sitchensis
AGGTTCACACTAGATAAATAATACTTCACTAAGGCATCGGTTTGGATGTAGATGTACTCTCTACCTTTGGAATTCTAGGAGGAGAAAACCCTAATGGGTATAGGGAATACATTGGGCAACTTTTTTAAAATATTTGAAGTAACCCACAATGGAAGATATACTTCATATGCATGAATATATGTATACATGAATTTTCCAGGTTCTCTACTTGAAGCTATCAACATAAGCTTCTAATATTCATAATGGATACATACCCTTGACTATGAACATATTCCTTTTAGATGCCACAAATGCCATTAAAACGGTCACCTATTCAAGGATTGTCCATGCAATGTGGAAGCAACGCAAAATAAAGTTGAGAATTATATAGAGAAGGATGGCTTCACCAAGGGCCCAATTAAGTGTAAACAAGGGAATAAAAAAACCAAACCCACCCCAAGTGCCCCAAACAAGGAACCCAACAATTTCCAAAGTTTAGCCACTACAGGTGAAGACAAAATCCAAAGAGGGAAGACCTCATGGATTATCCAAGGACTCAATTGTAGGAAGATGAAATCCATGTCCTACAAATAATCCCCCAAAAGAAGAACTCAATTGTAGGAAGATGAAATCACATGTCCCCACACCTAAGAAAGGCACCAAGGATGATGCATATCTATACATGGACATTGAAGAAGAAATAAAAGTGGACTTAGAGGAGGAAAATACATTATAGGACATGGATCTAGAGTCAATAAAGATTGAACTCCCAACTCTTATAGTTGTCCATGGGGAGATCCATTTAAATAATCTTGTGGAAACACAATTAATCCATCTATAGAGGGAAATTTTGAAGGGTAAGTCGAAATTGTTGACTTAGCTAGAATCGTAGTTTTGTTAGAGGATTAGGCAGCAGAACCATCCCACTCAAATCTCAAAAAAATCCCATTGCAAAGGAAAAGAAAAGGGGCAAGAAATTAACAAAGAAAAAATTAGAAGAAGCAGGTGCACTCTTTGTGGACTTGGGACAAACAAAAAGAATTTTGGAGAAGTACTTCTCCTCTCAACCAAAGATTTAGAATGAAGGTCATCTCATGGAACATCGGGGGTCTAAATGAAACAACAAAACATTATATGTGGAAGAATATAATAAGTAAATACAAACCCACTACTATAATGCTTCAAGAGACTAAATGTGATAGCAATAAGATGTTGTTCATAACAAAAAATGTTGGAGAGAATGTGAAGGAATATAAACTATATAGCAAATTGCAAAGATGGACTTTTTGGTTTCTCTCCCTACTTGACAAAAAAATTTGAATCAAGTTTTTGTTGTAATAAATGCCTCTCTACCTCTTCTTTATTCTAGCATCCCTATCTAATATAATCAAATAGATCAGGAAAATTCAACACACCTTTTCATGGGGTGGCCCAAGTAAGGAAATAAATGTTGATGATTAAAGCTTCGTGAGACATCCTCCAAGACACGTTCTCCTCTAAGACTGAGTTGAGTCGACCTGTGAGAGAGCCCATGTGTTGGGTGTGCCCATGAGATGGGTGTGTCATTCCTCTTTGGACTGAAATGAGATGGTGTGTGCCCCTGTGTGGGGTGAGGATGCCCATGTGATGGGTGTCGTTCTCCTCTGTGTGAGAGATGAGACGTTGCGGTACTCCAAACGATTTTGTTGAGTAGGACGTCCATGTGGTTGAGCATAGGTGGACGTGTCCCTAGTGGCTAAGAACTAGCGGACGTATGAGATCCTTGCTATATTGTCTAAGTGTAAGATTTACCTGTAACCCTAATTGTGATGTAAAGGGTACATGTCGTCCCCACCATATGTGAAATATAGTTAATGTTTATTGTAATAATTAATTATTTTATGAGTTATTGAGGTCGGCCATGTTGTTCCAATAGACACAATGTTTACTTTGTCTAAGTCTAGTATAAATAAGAGGTGATTTCCCCATTGAGGAAACACACACGCACACACAAGTCACTTGTCATTTGAAAATTTCAGCAAGTGCATTTCTAGGGCTGAAGTGCACACCTCTCTTGGGCGCAAGTTTCAAGGTTGTAGAAGCACCCTCTTGTGTGCTTTAGGATTTTATGGTTGGGGGATCTTCTCTTGAGAATATAGCAAATGATTAATGGGTTTTCCTCCCTTGTTGAGAAGGGTTTTCCTAGGATATTTCTCGTGTTCTTGTGCATGGTTATTCTTCTTGTGATCTTGGTTATTGTAGCACGTGTGTATGGTATTGTTGCATTTGTTTATGGTTCAAGTAAATTCTAAAATGAAATAAACTTCATGATTGAGCCTAGCATAGTGAAAATTCAACAATAAAATGGGCCTTAGTTTCCTAGGACGAGGTTTGTCTTCCCAAATGGGAAAGAGGACTTTGCATAAAAGATCCTTTCATTACAAGTAAAGATTTTTGCAACCAAAACCTAGTGGAGGTGGATCAAATGTAAATATGAGTTGTGGGGAAAGATATGGTGATACAAGTATGTCGATAACATTAATGAGGAAAACATATTTTGAATGGAAGGCCCATGTCAAGGGTCCCTAATCTGGAACAATGCCTGGCTCCACAAATCTTTAATTCAGAAGAACTATTTTTGGGAAATTAGAAATGGTAGCTCAACCCTCTTCTAGGATGGCTCCTAGAAATATGATACCATATTATCCTCTCATTACTCTTTGCAAAGTGACCCTCCAGGTATTGGGTTGGACCACAACCCATCAATATTGGAAGGATCCTGGAGAAAATCCTAAAAAATATTTCCAGTTTTGGAAATGAGGAGTAAGTTGGCCAAATGGGGTGAATGAGAATTATTACAAAATCATTGATAATATATTATGGAAAAGGATGATCAATTTCAATGAAGGGTCGGACATACTAAGGTGGGGTACCCAGGGACATGGAAATTATAACACAAAATTATTCTATGTCTTAGACGCAAATCACAACAAGTTGGAAAGCGAGAAAATATGGAAAAAGGTATGGAACTAGGAGCTATGGCCAAAGGTCTCAACCTTTATTTGGATTCTAGCTAGAAGGGAAATTCTCACATGGGACAAACTCCTTATAAGAGGATTTGAAGTCCCATCCATTTGCCACATGTGTAGGCTTTAAGGGGAAATAATTAACCATCTATTCAATGGTTTCCCAAAAGTGGTTTCCTTTAGGATCAATGGTCTGAGTTTATTAGGAAATTGGATCGACTAAGAGATAACATCATCCACACACTATAGAAATCAAGAGTCTCCCCCTTTCAAAATTCCATCCTCAATAAAGATTGGACTTTTTTTCCTGGATTTGATCTCTAGACCATCTAGAAGGAATGCAATAGACCAATTTTCAAAAACCACAAGTGAGACAAGGAAGTTTTCTAGGGGGGAATCAAGGTAAGAATCCTAGAAGAAATCAAGATAATCCCATGGGCCAATGTGGCCAAGCATCCCAAAGGCAGTGAGGCATATTTTGTAGCTTGGGTGTTGGTGGTAAATTGTTGCAAAGGTGTACAATTTACCTTAATCTAATGGTTGTGAATTATATATCCAAAAAATAATGAAAGTAGAACATCAAACCATATTCTAAATAGGTTTTACAATGATTCAAACCCTAGTCTACTCATGTGAAAATAAGTAAAACAAACAAACTAAAACCATAGACACAAATAGATAGTTTGAAAGAATGTAAAGAATACCTTCATATCCAATGGAAAGTACAAAGAAATCACCTATGGAGTAGACGTGTTGAAGATGGATCCAAAGCTTGTTCCTCGAGAGAGTCATTTTCTTCATGTTGTATGTAGATCCACTCCTTGGTTGATGGAGCAAGTAGCATGAAGATCCAAAGTACTTTTCAAGAGGAAGGAGTCCTCAAGTTGTCTAGTGTAATTTTGGCAACATGTACCTACTATGAATGGATGGATGGTTGAGAGACCTCAAGCCTTTATTTATAGGAAAAGTAGTGGTTAAACCCCCTTGATATGGTCATAAAAATAGTGGTTAATTAACCAAATCAAGGCTAAGAATAGCTATTAGGGTTTAGAAATGCCCACTTGTAACTACTTTCCCTTTCTGGAAAATTCTAACCAGAAACAGTCAAAATTATGGTTTTTATGAGCCAATTTAGGTTTTTGGGGTACTTTTTGCATTGGCTAGCCCACTTATTAGGGGTTAAAAAATTACTATCCCTAATGGGTCCAAATACAAGTTTGTCTCAAAAAAATTTGAAGGACTAGTGGAGGTGGAAAACATGATATTTGATGGTGTGTTTTGATGAACCTATGTAAATATCACAATTGAATAATTTTTAGGTGAAAACAAACTACCCCCTAATGTGTGAGGTTATGATCAAATCATACGACTGAAATGAATTACAGATTTAATTTTACCATGCTCATAGAGGACCAAGGAGGGAGATAAGTGTCCAAGGAAGGAGGAACGCCTGCAAAAGGGCCTCAGAATACCACCTTTCAAAAACAAAATTCAAAAGGTGATATGTGTATAAGATATCAATAGGGATGAGGTAGGAATACCCATACTCACTCAAATATCTCATAACAATGATACAATGGTGTGCTTGTCATAAAAGGGTCCACGCAAGTGAGATAAAATGAGGTCTCAATATAGTACAACATTGATCCACGTGCATATTGGTGGCCACCCACCTATTCCAACTCGCTCCTCTTATCATTTTTTAGTTCAACACACTCTTCTATACTTCTTTGTAATTATGGGTTCTACACGTTCAGGGCTTTCTGAGTCCCTACACACCTTCCAAGTGGATATTGGTGGCCTCCCACCTAATCCAACTAGCTTATTTTATATGTGTTTATGTCGGCACATCTTTTTGTACTTCCATGGTCGTTTTGGGGCCCTAAACAGTGTTTTTTTTCATGCCACATTCAAACTGTATACAGAGTCAGCGTTTGACAACATAATGCATAGATCTCGAAAATACCTTTCCAATGGGCTATCACGTTCCTAAAACGGAGATTGTATGCAAAATTTATGACCCTAGGAAGTTAATGTACTAACTTACCCAAATGGGGCCCACATGGATTTTGGCGTTTCATTTCTTAGGGTTAGTTTTTTGGATGTTTAGGGTTTTGGCATTCATGTTTATCATAAAAAGGCCTTCAGAGCCTCATTTTAATTATCTTCTTGTGAATGAGTGTAGTCGTCACATCTCTTCTTAAAGATAAAGCTGCCACCATTCTAGCAAGTCTTACACTCTGTATTTTTACAGTCTCTTTACAATTCTTTCAATAATAGAAATCAAGTATTGTTGTATTTGTATGTTTCTGGAAATTTTCATGAGTATTTCATTGTAATTTCTATGCTTTCATTTTGTTCCGAAAATAATATGGATCAGTGGTATCAGAGCAGGCTGCTCTTGATCATTTTTTTTTTCAGTGCATGTCCCCGACAAGGTATGAGTATAGCCAGTTGGGTCTCGAGATTGTCTCTCTTGAGGAAAATCACTCTTGCACACCCAAGAAACCCTCAATGGAAACAGAAAAGAAAAATAATGGAGCAGAAGATTCTATTAACCTGTTGCTTGAGCAAGTTCTCGCGCGACAAAGGGACGAAATGATGGAGAATTTTTCACACATCCCTCAATGCATGCCAATAGCGACAGGCGCATCTTCATCAAGCGGCCATTTTGGAGGAACCTCTCCCTTCAAGGTACAAGTTAATTTTTTTATTCCCATATTTCAAGGTCAGATATATGTGGATGCCCTAGAAAAATGGTTAAATCTATTAGAAGGTTATTTCTCTATTCAAAAAAAAATCGATAGGGAAAATATCACCTTCGCACTCCTCAAGTCTCTCCCCCATGTCAAACATTGGTGGGAAAATTACTAGGAGAAAAGTTCCACAAAGGAATCTGGAATATATTGGTTCGATCCCACTTGGGAATTTTTTTGTGGATGCGGTCAAGGAACAGTACTACCCTATTGATAACTATGAAGACCAGTACATGAGATGGACCACACTGTGGAAAGAGGAGAGCCAAACAGTGTCAGAGTTCAAAAATACTTTTCATACCTTGCACACCAAGCTAGGTATCAAAGACTGTAAGCGACATCTTGTTCTGAAATATTGTGGGGCTCTACATAGGTACATCCAAACCGAAATGGATTTCCTAAACATCTCATCATTGGGAGATTCCTATTGATTTTGTCAAAATCAAGCAAAAATTTAGGCACCAGAACAAATGGGAATTCGGGTCTGCAAATCCACAACAACCAAAGCATGGTAAAGACAACCCTAACCAACAACCTCTAGAAAACCAGTCCAATACACGGGACAAGAAGGGTAAAGGAAAGACGAAGAATGACACTAGGAAGTGGTGTGACTTCCAAAAAAGCCCCTGGCACAAAACCGATGATTGTCGCTCAAAACAGTCATTGGTGGCTGAGGTCAAAGACACGAAGTTGAACCCTGATTTAGAATCTGATCCAGAAAATATTGAAAACAGGTAGATCATCAATGTAGACCCCACTGCTACTATCGTGACCACAACAATTCAACCAGAAGAACCAGTAGATCCTGAAGAGGGGGAGCACCTCTTCCATTCACAGATGAAGGTGAAGGGTACCCCATTGCATTTCATTGTGGATAACGATAGCCAGAAGAACCTCATATTAGCTAAGGTCGTCAAAAAGTTGGGGTTGTCGACAAAACCACACCCACAGCCAAACAACATCGGGTGGCTTCACCAAGGATGAGATCTTTGTGTCAGCCAACAGTGTTGTGTGTCCTATGGCATTCAACCCTTCAAGGATGAGGTAATGTGTGATGTTTCCCCTCTTGATGTTTGTGATGTTGTTTTGGGCCAACCATATATGTGGAAATGTCATGTTGTCTATGATTCTAGACCTCGTAGTGTCATTATTACTCTGGGAGGTCATCTCTATAGGATACTAGAGGTAGTCCCGACTATTGTTCCCCCAAAACAGTGTCTCAAGGTAATCTCTCATACTGCAAAATTCATCTCTTTGATGATGAAATTTCTATCTCTCCAGCTTTTCCCAATGCCCTAACAACATTTCTAGACATTTGAAATTATGTAAATCTCATAGGCTTAATGCAAAATCTTATGCACATATCTGGCCACCTAGGAATGTGATCGGTTATTTGTTTCACTTCTTTGTCTGCCAAGAAAATCTTTGTGCATGCCTATTCTATGTTTCAAAAAAGGGTGCATGTCGTTATTGATGATAGTGGTAGAGCGAAGCATGAAATTGTCAAGGACTCAGGGACTTTGCAGTTTCTTTTACAATGAGAATGCGCTTTATTTTCATTTACCTTGCAGGACTATATATTATGTTGATAGAATTTAGAATTTTCACAAAAAACCATTTCAGTTCACATAATTGTATGTATTTGATGGGAGTAAATATATTTTCGTTCAACAATCCATCTGTACATTGGTATCCGCTTGCTACCGTTCAAATTGAATACCTCGTTGCCACTTAGGGAGGCTAGCTCTTATCATTGTCCTTACCATGCCCACCTCACCCAGGATTTGACTTACTTCTTCACTTGCTTTTGATTTCCTCTTTATTATCTTAAATATGAGTGAAATATTGAAACTGAGAATGACTTTGGCCAGCCAAGAAAGAGAGATATGTTTTTAATTAATCAACTCTAAATCTAGAATTAAAAATAAATAGGCCTGCTAGAATAAGACTATTGATAAAGAGTAAGATTGTTGATAAAATGTAGTCAAATTAAAAACTCCTTATATTATAAAATACATTATGATATTTTTCCAAATTCAGACTTCTGACCATCTAACCATCTAAGCTTCAGATAAGAAGGTTGTACCTCCTTGCTCGAGGAGTACTAGGTACTCAATTCATGTAATGATTGCCATGTTCGAGAAAAAGAAATGAAAATTTGACTCTGCTAAAAAGAAAGGTTTAAAAGTAAAGTTATAAAACCACCTTCTAAAAGTTTAAAAAACATAATGAATGGAATGGATACCTTTTGTATTTATTTGTTTTTCAACTTTTTATGATGCATAATCATATTTTCAAAAAGATTTCAAACTCACATAAATTAAGTTTTTTTAAAAGAAAACTAACCAATTGTGAATGGATCTCTCTAACAATGGTATGGATCGACTAGTTTGAATCGATCTCTCTAACAATGGTATGGATCAACTAGTTTGAATTTGTTCAGCAGACTAAGTCATGCTACAATTTAATTATCTCCTATAATATTTATTTAAATTCCAAATATTTACAATTCTAATATATAAAATTCTAATATCAAAATATTTAGAAGTCTAATATATATAAAATTCTAATATATAGATAGATATATGCAGTTAACAATGGACTACTATATTTAGACTTATAATCTACAAATAGACCTTGTAGAATTTCACACCAATAAATACGAAAAGTCATGCAGTTGTAGGGAAATACATACACCATTCGATTCCCACTCTGTTACATGCTCTTTAGCTTTCATATTTACAAAAATAAAAAGAAACATACACTCAAGATGCAACCTAGAGTCCACCATACTTGTACCTTTACTGTTTTGAAAATTAATTGAGTTCAAAGTGTTTCTCTATATATAGCAAGAATATATATTGAAAATTAATTGAGCTCAAAGAATTTCTCTATATATAGCAGGAATATATATTATATATATAGTAGGAATATATATGGCATACCAAAAAATAAGTAGTTGCATGCCCAAGTCTTCGCGCTAGATTTAGATGACTACCCGATGTACTCTTTGTGAATGAACTTCTTGTACAAGCATGGGTGGTTTCCATCCACTATCTTGAGCCACCTTTGCATCCACGCTTGCATTGTAGAAAATCGAAATTGAATTGTAGAAATTAGCAATAGAAAGTCTCACTATCTCTTAGTCTGTCACTGCCTGATGTACTCTCAGCCTTAAGGTTATTGGGGTTCAAATATGAGAGGAAGATTGAGGTTGTTGATTGCAGAAAAGTGCAGTCTCACAACATGGATGTTCTTTTGTACAGTTTCTAGATTTTATAATATCATTTTCGATTTCCTTATCCCCACCTCCCTTATCGACAGGGACATCGCCACTGCAGTGGATCTTGTTAAACAAGAAGACAATGAATTCATTATTGAATAATTACTATAAAAGATAGTTGCAAAAGGAGAGAAAACCCTCATAGATATAAAGTACCAATAAAACATAAAATAAATACATAAACGACTAAGTTAAAGTTTAATCACTAGATTTGCAAACTTACTGTACACTTCATGTAAAATCATCTTGACATGTTATGAAATAATTTGTGTGTGATTCAAAGATTACCTTAAACTTCAATGAGTTAACATGAAGTTATTTACTAATTAAAATTGTTTACACTATTTATGAAAAAAATAGTTGAATCAAGAAGATAATGAATGATTTCTTAATTAAGTTTGTAATAATGTTACATAAATAATGCAATTATATTGGGGGGAGTTTTTCGTCACATCATTACTTGTCATTTTCAATTGGGGTCTCAATGTTGCGTCATAGTGTCTATGAGCACCTTCTTGACCATTATAGACCTTCGAGCTTGTACTTGGGTCAGAGGGGGTACCCTCGTTTGTCCTAAAGTTATATGTCCTAGTCAGTCACCCTATAACAACTTTTAATTTAGGAAGCTTCAACTGGATTTATTGTATAGACAAATGGTGCGTGAAAAATTCGTTAATACTACTAATTATTTGTCTTTGCTTTATAGGGATTGTTATCACATGCTAATTTTTATTGTGAGAAATCAAGATTTCATAATCTAGCAAGACGTTAAACCAGTTTGGAAGCCTGATAAACTCGAGAAAAGGCTAAATATGGCAGGAAACAGTTAAAGCTAGCGGGAGCACTAATTTATAGGGCCTGACACATTGCAGATCGTGACCCCTAAAGATCAATGGTCGAGGATCATTTCAGGGGGAGAAATTGCGCGAAGGTTAATTTTGGAAAGCAGGCCGAAATCTAAACCATGGTTTTCGGTTAGGGCTACATGGTTCCACCAAGTGCATTTCGGGGTGAAAAGAGGGTTTCCCCAGACGACTCCCTCACGCCCCCAAAATTTGGAAAAGGAAGAAATTTGTATCCGATACATAGCATTTCCTAACATGCAATCGAAGGAGATAATTCGGTTAGGTAAGGCCAAATTCAGTTTTCCAAGGCCTGGAAAATGATGTCCAGAGGTCAATGAAAGACAGTGAATCAAAAGAACGGGACTGAAGCGTCAGAGGGATCAAAATTTGGATCGTGAAATGTTTTCTTGCTAATTATTGTAACCAGTTTCAAACCAAAACTGACATTTGTAATCATTGAAATCAGTTTCAGAAACTGAAACGTTTCATTTCAATCATTGTAATCGGTTTCAAACCGATGGAACTCAACTTGTATAAATATTAGGAATTCCTAATGTATTAGTGGTTGGCAGAAGTGAAAGGGAACGATTGTACCTATTCAGAACTTGAATGTAAATTTTATGAAGTTGAATTGAATACACATGCAGAAGTCTTGAAGTTTCCATGAAAATATTATAATGGTGGTGATATGAGTTTTGTCTCCTTTCTTTGTATGTATTTCTTGTATGCTTAATTCCATTTTCACTATCTTCTATTTAAATTGGATAGTCAAAGGCCCAGAATTCATCTTGTGATTCTCTCAGCCGAAGCAATTTAAAATTTGTTAAGTTCTTCCTAACTAATGTCAGAATTCATTTACTTAATGCTCTGATATAGTTATGTGTTTTCCTTTCTTCTTTCACTCTGCAAATTATAATTTATAACTCATATTTATCTCTTCATTTAGCCTTTATTATCTGGAGAGTTCTATTGAACAGACAGTTCTTCCATTCGTTTCAGAAGTTTGACTCCATAGCCCTAAGTGTCCCTCCCCTTACTTGCCAGCAAAATTATAAAAAAAAAAAAAACAACAAAACATAGCCATTTATTGTCAAAGAAATACCAAGTGACAGGAGAGAGACCTCTCTGAGCTGAGCAGGATAGTACCCAGCTCTAAATTCATTTTGTAGGTTACATATGTCATTTTTTTATCAGCCGAACAAATTTATGGAGTGCTAACATTCTGGTGTCGTTGTCGGGGAATGAAAGTTGCATTTTCCCTAGGAGGAATGACAAGGTTTAGACCCAATTTTTTATGGTGGACATAATTCAAACACAAAAAGGTTGTACATTTCCACCTGGTGACTCCAATCAAGCTTCAAATGAGATTCAGAGACTCCACTAGAGGACGAGATCCATTGACAAAGGTATGAAAGGACATCATGGGAGAAAACAAGTACCTAAAGTTGAGTTTTTTCCAAGACATAATATTTTTTGTTATTAATTATCTTTTGTCCTTTCTTGAACATGCAAAACAAATTCTTCTTTACCTACTGCATTCAAATGATGATCATCAGAATCTTGCATTGTTATATCCTCCTCTTAAAGTTGTACATATATTTCCTCATTGTATCACTGATTTTGATCAAAATCTTCCATCTGAGCCATGTGTTGACCATATCCAAGTTGATGAGCCTCATGAAATCAAGGCTGATGTCTAGAATCTTATACTTGATCCAACACCCTCCAATATTCAGCATGGATACAAACCTTTGAAATTACCTCACATCCTTCACAATTTTCCTCCAAAGCACCGTAAGTACCTACTCGTGTTTGATGAAGAACCTAATGCCATCACAACTAAAAAACGCATCCAAGATTTCAAACATTTTATCGATTTGTTTGAGATTGATCATGACGATGTTTGTATGAATGCCTTCTCTCAATCCTATAAAGGGGATTCCAAAGACTAGTTTAAACACTTACAGCCAGAGACAATTAGCTCATGGGAGGAATTGAATAATGTTTTTTTGAAATTTTGGGGCAAGAGGAAATCTTTGGATCTACATCTTACAAAGTTCTATGCTCTGAAAACGCAGAGCAATGAAACTATTTCTGCATTCAGTAGAAGGTTTTACAGTATTTATTACAAGTTGCCAAAAGAAATTCAACCCACTGAAGTTGTTTCCATGCTCCATTATGCAACAACCTATCATCCAGATTTGTCTTTCCTTCTGATGGAAAGAAGATCTAAGTCCTTAAAGCAAATGTTTAATGATGCTCAGGAGATTCAGCACAATATTCAAGCATGTAAACAGATTTGAAATGAGGAGGTGGATGCTAAAGAACATGACAGTGAATATGAACAAAAAATTTTGATTTAAATCTTGAGCAGAGGGTCAATAATATCATATGTCCTCTTGAAGTTTTAAATGCTAATGATTTTGCAAAGGATTATATTTCACTTATTGAAAAAGAAGATGTTGTTGATTTGCCTATATATGATGAATATGGTGATTATTATGATGTTGACTTCCTATAACAACCAGGTGCATGTTCTGTATCATAAAATGTTCCTTTTCAGCAGTATAATGAGAACAATCAGCATATATATCACAGTTACAAAGAAGAATGTGAAGAAAGTACCGAATCAGCTGAAGGAAATTCTTGACCTTTATGTTTTTCTTCGTTTAAATTGTTGAAAGAAAATTTTAAGATCATCACTGAAGCAAAGGAATGTGTGTTGATGCCAAATCACACTAATTCACTGGAACAAATTGACAAGAAATTGTAGCAATCTTCTCATGTGTTTGATGACCTTGTTACTTGTTATACAGAAGGTTTTATCAATTCAAAATTGCAGCCATTGGTCGAAGATGAATCTGGAAATGTAGATGATGAGGAGTTGAAAGCTGAGAAACCAGAAACTGTGCATAATATGCAGGAGGTTGATCATGTCATAAGTTTTCTTGAAGGATATCATGAGGATGTGTTTGCAAAGAATGATGAGAAACTTGAAGAGCAAGCCGATATCCTGAATTGTTTTGATATTGGTTTGAATCTGGATCCATGTCATCATGAGCAAGAAACTGATTGTTTTATGTATGCCCTTGTAGACAACCATAAATGTGAATTTGTAGATCATTCTGCAAAAGAACAAGTCATTGCCTCAATTTTCATGTTTGATGACATTACAGAGATTTTTGGCGAACCCATGTATGATAAGTACAAGGATGACTATGAGGTTGACTTTTCAGAACTAGCAGTTGCACTTTCCAAATCTAAAAATGATGGTGTTCAGCAATCCAAAGAAATTGAAAAATGTGCATATGACAGCAGTGAAGAAAATGAAGAAATTTTTGGATCAGGTGAAAGAACTTTGCCATTGTGTTTTTCTTCTTTCAAATTGTTGAAGAAAAATGTTTATAATGTTTCAAATCAAAAATTGTCCAGGCATGATGTTGAATATGAAGAAAGCAGTGGAGTTGCCAATGAAAATTATCTTCCATTATGTTTTTCTTCCTATGAATCGTTGAAAGTAAATCATGAAATAACAGAAGAAGTAGGGAAGTCTGACTGCATTCACAATGACATTGTTTTACATGAGAAAATTTTTATCAGTGAGGAAGACCAACAACCTTCTCATACATTTAA
This sequence comes from Picea sitchensis, assembly GCA_010110895.2. Taxonomy (NCBI): domain Eukaryota; kingdom Viridiplantae; phylum Streptophyta; class Pinopsida; order Pinales; family Pinaceae; genus Picea; species Picea sitchensis. The sequence continues at coordinate 37,744 of SNQJ01S0144643.1, forward strand.
TGATTATGTTGTTGATTACATGGAAGGTTATCTCAGTTCAGATTTGCAGCCTGTGCTCAACTACCAGCTTGGAAATAAAGATGATGGTAAATCAACGTCAGTGTTAGATTGCTTGCCACCAGGCGTTTCATTTCAGCCAGCATTGTCTTCTGATTCAGAATATTGTTATGTCCAACAGATTTTTCAGCCTCTTTGTGGAAATCAATAGATTGAATTACATGAAAACAAGGATGCAGTGGAAGGGGTGAAACATGATTGTTGTTTTATGCATGTTTTAGAGGATCCATTTGCAGTTTTGTTGGAAGCAGTAAACAATATCAATGTTTTTAATTTTTTGAGAGTTGAATTTATAGATAAATTTTTAAATGAATTATCAGTAAACAAGATTTAGAGCAAGCATGTGCAAAGAAAGCAAACAGTGGATAAAATGCTTCCATGGTTGCATTGGCATTATGATTTATTTTGATTGGTAGTTCATTTCATCAGTTTTAGAGTATATAAGAGTGTGCAAATAAGCTTGTTGGTCAAGCAGTTTTCAGTTTGAGTTTTTAGCAGTATGTACATTCAGATTGTAGTGGTGTATTTAGCGTTCAGTTTTTAGTTGAGAGCAGTGTACAGACTTGGGTTTTCAGTGGACACTGGTGACAGGTCAGAGAAGGGTACACACATGTTTTGGGAGCATCCCAATGGATCAGGCATCGGGTCTACGATTTCTTTGCTACCTCACTGGGAGGATAGCATCCTCGTTGGAGCCAATGTTAACACATGCAAATTTTTATTGTGTGAAATCAAGATTTCAAAATCTAGCAGGACGTTAAACCAGTTTGGAAGCCTGATAAACTAGAGAAAAGGCTAAATATGACAGGAAATAACTAAAGCTGGCAGGAGTGCTAATTGATGGGGTCTGGCGCGTCGCATATCATGACCCCTCAAGATCAACAATCGAGGAACATTTCGGGGGGAGAAACTGCGCGGAGGTTAATTTTGGAAAGCGAGCTGAAATATAAACTGTGGTTTTCGATCGAGGCTATGTGGTGCCACCAGGTGAATTTCGGGGTGAAAAGCAGGTTTCCCAGACCACTCCCTCACGCCCCCCGAAATTTGGAAAAGGAAGAAATTTATATCCGAGACAGAACATTTCCTAACTTGCAATCGAAGGAGATAATCCGGTTGGGTAAGGCCAAATGTTGTTTTCCAGGGCCTGAAAAATGATGTCCATAGGTCAATGAAAGACAGCGAATCAAAATATTTGGACTAAATCGTCAGAGGGATCAAAAGCTGGATCGTGAAACATTTTCTTGATAATTCTTGTAACCGGTTTCAAACCAAAACTGACATTTGTAATCATTGTAATCAATTTCAAAAACTGAAACGTTTCATTTCAATCATCGTAATCGGTTTCAAACCAAAGGAACTCAGCTGGTATAAATATTAGGAGTTCCTAATGTATTAGTGGTTGGAAAAAGTGCAAGGGCGCGATTGTAGCTATTCAGAACTTGAATGTAAATTTTTTGAAGTTGAATTGAATACACATGCAAAAGTCTTGAAGTTTCCATGAAAATATTCTAATGGTGGTGATCTGAGTTTTGTCTCCTTTCATTGTATGTATTTCATGTATGCTTAATTCCATTTTCACTGTCTTATGTTTAAATTAGATAGTCAAAGGCCCAGAATTCATCTTGTGATGCTCTCATTTGAAGCAATTTAAATTGTGTTAAGTTCTTCCTAACTAATGTCAGAATTCATTTACTTAATGCTCTGATATAGTTATGTGTTTTCCTTTCTTATTTCACTCTACAAATTATAATTTATAACTCAGATTTATCACCTCATTTAGCCTTTATCCTCTTGAGAGTTCTATTAACCAATCAGTGCTTCCATTTGTTTTAGAAGTTTAGTTCCATATCCCTAAGTGTCCCTCCCCTTACTTGCCAGCAAAATTATAAAAAAAAACCCAAAACAACAAAACCTAGCCATTGATCGTCAAAGAAATACCAAGTGACAAGAGAGAGCCCTCTCTGAGATGAGCAGGCTAGTACCCAGCTCTAAAATCGTTTTGTAGGTTAAATATGTTGTTTGTTTATCAGCCGAACAAATTTACATAGTGCTAACTGTAAATTCTAACCTTGTACAATATCTACTGCAAACAGATATTCAGAAAAAGAACAGAAAAGATACAATGGAAAATACAAACATTACACAGAAATTTTTCCCCTGGAAACCCAAACTAGAAAAACCAACATATTCTATATTATTCATTGTGATACATTGTTTACAATACAATATACATACAGGAGCTAGCAGCATCCAAAACCCTAACCCAATGACCTGGATTAGTCCAAAACCCTAATTCCTTAACCGAAAATAGAAAACCATCGACAAAAACCATGTGCCGAAAAACCACCTAAATACATGACATGTTTCTCGAGGCAGGTGTCACGTTTCCCCTGCACACCCCCCCCCTCTAACCCCCCTACACACCCGGTGCATATGCTCAAACACTTCTACTCGTGCAAAGAATATAACACATACCCAACATTCTCCCACTTGTTGTTTTCTTTGCATATAGGGGGTTACAGGGTTACATAGTCAATAATCCAGGGCAACAATGCCCATGGATCCTCTACACCAATAGAACTTCTCAGTGCTCACATATTTTGTTAATGAGTCTGCAACATTCTTCAAAGTGTCCA
>SNQJ01S0144643.1:43139-54486 GCA_010110895.2 Picea sitchensis
ATCCAAAGATGCCATTTCTTCTTCCATGGCCCTTTTCCAGATATTTCCATCCTCTGAATCCACTGCCTCCCTGACAGTTCTAGGATCATCATCAGTAATAGACAAAGAAAAATTTGATCAGAAATCAGATGGACTATACCTTTCCGGTATCCTTCTTTCTCGAACCGATCTCCTCAATACTGGAGTATGAGGATCTTCTTCTTCTAATTCATGTTCTTCTGTAGAGTCTGATTCATCATCCTTTAAATCAAACTCTATCTTCTCTGGTTCTTTCTTACTTGGTAGGAATTCCTTTTTAACAACATCCTTTATTTCTCTAAATACCACATCTCGGCTATACACTACCTTCTTAGTTTCTGGGTTCTAAAGCTTAGAACCTTTGAGACCATATTTATATCTAATAAAGATACATTTTTCAGCCTTCTTATCCAGCTAACTCCTATTTTCCTTTGGAACATGAACATATGCATTGCAGCCAAATACCTTAGGATGTGTGAGAGAAGGTTCCTTATCGGTCCATACCTCTTGTGGAGTCCTATCATCCAATGCTGATAAGGGTGATCTGTTGACCAGATAACATGCAGTACCCACTACCTCTACCCAGAATTCTTGCCCTAACCCGACACCACTGAGCATGCACCTTGATTTTTCCATCAGCGTCATGTTCATCCTTTGTGCAACTCCATTCTACTGAGGTGTATATGGAGTAGTCTTCTGCCTTGCTATACCGCACTTCTTACAGAATTCTTCAAATTCATTCCCGCAGAACTCTCTACCATTATCTCTCCTCGGCACCTTAATTATTTTCTCTGTTTGATTCTCAATAAGAGCCTTAAACTCTTTAAACCTATCAAAGACTTCAGATTTCTTCCTAAGGAAATATATCCAAGTTTTCCTCGAGAAGTCATCTATAAATGAAACATAGTACACAGATTTTCCCAATGATGGCACCGACACAGGTCCAAAAACATCACTATGAACTAGCTATAAAATTCCTTCTGCCCTCGTTGCACCAGAGGGGAATCTTACCTTATTATGCTTCCCATATAGACAATGTTCACAGAAATCAAAATCCAGAGAGCAGTTAGACATACCTTCAACCATACCTTTACCGTGTAGTAGTTGAAGACCCTTCTCTCCAATATGCCCTAGTCTTTGATGCCACAACATAACCTTTTCTCCAGAGACTGTAGTAGTTCTTTCTTCTTCAACTCCAATATCAGGAACAATGGAGCTATAACACCCATCACTAATTGTGCTTCCTAGAATCTTATACAGAGTTCCAAACCGAACTCCATTCATCAACACCATTGCTCCTCGAACCATCCTGCAAGTTCCCTTTTAAAATATTGTTTTTACCCCTGCATCTTCCATTTTACTTACAGAAATCAAATTTATGTCCATACCTGGGATGTGCAGAACACCAGGCAGTGTTTTAATCCTTTCATATATGATTCTAGTTGTCGAATCATTTCCTAAGAAAACATTACCTCCATCATACCTTTCATATTCGCAGAACCACTTCCTATGGGGAGTCATATGAAAGGATGCACCAGAGTCAATCAACCATGCCTCGTGATCTACATGTGTGCTTGAAGAGGCCAAGTACACATCTCCTCCTTCTTCCTTGGAGGTCTTTTCTTCTATAGAAGAATATTTTTCAGATCCCTTCTTTTTCTCAACTTTGGATCTACATTGCTTCTTATAGTGCCCTTCTTTTCCACATCTCCAACATACCCTTACAAACTTTTTGGGAGATTTAGATCTACCCTTAGACTTAGATCTCCCACTTGAGAAACTAGATCTATTTCTTTCCTAGGAACGTCCCCTTGCAAATAATGTGTCTGTGCTATGTCCTTCCATATTCTTATGTCTCATCTCCTCCGAAAACAAGAACGAGACCACTTCTTCAAACTTCAAAGAAGTTGTATTACTACCTATGGCCACAACTAGACTATCCCACGAGTCTGGTAGAGAACACAACAAACTAATACATTTATCTTCATCTAAAATTTTAATATCAACAGATACTAACTGACTTACCATAGTATTGAAGGCATTCAAATGATCTACCACCGAGTCTCCATCTCTCATCCTCAGGTTATACAGCTTATTTCTCAAGAATAATTTATTTACCAGGGACTTAGACTGATACAACTTCCCCAATTTTTCCCATAAATCCTCGGTTGTAGCTTCCTATGACACATTCAGTAATACTGAATCAGAGAGACACAGTCGAATTGTGCTCTTTGCCTTCTGATCCAACTTTTTCATGTCATCTGCAGAAGTTCCTATAGTTGCAGCACCTGGATCTACCATGATCCACTGATCTCTATCCACCAACATATATTCCATCTTGAGCTTCCATAGCTCAAAACTTTTCCCATTAAACTTCTCAATCTCCATCTTTGAATTGCTTGCCATTTCTTTTCACCTGAAAAACAACACTGTAGATCTCCCACTGTAACAAGGCTTATCACAGTCCCAAGCCAAACCCTTGACCACAAAGGTGTCCCCCTGAAGCCAATAAATATCTAATACCAAATGTAAATTATAACCTTGTACAATATCTACTGCAAACAGATATTCAGAAAAAGAACAGAAAATATACAATGGAAAATACAAGCATTACACAAAAAAAATTCCCCTGGAAAATCAGCATATTCTATATTATTCATTGTGATACATTCTTTACAATACAATATACATATAGGATCCAGCGGCATCCAAAACCCTAACCCAATGACCTGGATTATTCCAAAACCCTAATTCCTTAACCGGAAATAGAAAACCATCGGCAAAAACCATGTGCCGAAAAAACACCTAAATACATGACATGTTTCCCAAGGCAGGTGTCACGTTTCCTGAGAAATCGTCTAGTAGTGAGAAAATATCTGAGCCCGACACGGTCTACAATATTTTTTCCATCGGCAGGACAGGATAATTGTCCTTTTCGGAAGCTCTGTTGAGGTTCCGGTAATCCACGCATAATCGGATTTCTCTTGACTTTTTCCTCACCGAAACAATATTTTCTACCCAGGCGGAATGCCTAACTTGGAAAATTATCTTCGCATCTAAAATCTTCCTTAACTCTTGATACATGAGAGGTTCCAGGGATGGATGATACTTTCGGAGCTTTTGCTGGAAAGGTTTTATATTGGGTTTCAACGGGATGGTGTGTTGAATAATGCGAGTGTCATACGTTTTCAAATCCTTATAGGACCATGCAAAGATGTCCTGATATTGTCTAAATAATTTGAGGTAGGCTTTCCTCACTTCCTTAGATATGGTTTTTTCGAGGTTCACATTCTTCGGGTTCTCTGGGGTTCCAAGATTTACAGTTTCATGGAGGGGAAAGAGCTACCAATCTTTACGTTTTTAGGTCCTTTAAATCGTTCCTTCAGATCAAACAGATTCTCTAGATTAGCTACCCCCCTCAGGATTGTGTGAGCCTTTGGTTATGTCCTAAGATGAATTCATGTTGATTTCTCTTGGAACTCTTCATCGTCAATAGCGAGATCTTTGAAATTGTCTTGGTTGGTTAAGAAGTTTATGATCTGTTCATATCCCTCAAAGACTTTCCAATCAAAAATGTTATTAGGTACCGATGGTTTGTAGAGAAGTTCTACAGTGAATCGAGAGGCTTCATAATCTTCTAGAGGTGACAGTCTAGAAGCAGTCGTGGCTAAGGAGTTGGAAAGAATATTCTTTTCCCTAGGAATCGTCGTGATAATGAAAGCCTCAAAGCGCTCTATTAACCTATGCAGCTCCTGCTGGTAGTTCTTAAGATGAGGAAAATTGTAGTGTATAGTATTCCTTACCTTTCTAACAATAATTTCAGAGTCTCCGAAAACTTTCAATTCTTTGACATCCAGATCTATGGATTTGTTTAACCCTTGTACTAGAGCTTCATACTCGACAGTGTTGTTGGTACATTCGAATTCGAGTCCACAGGCCAGGAAATGATGTTTACCTTTATGGTCGATGAGGATGCACCCTGCTCTTGACCCTTCTTGTGATTTAGATACATCAAAATAGAGGGTCCAAATGAGTGAACAACAGTTGCTCCTTTCTCTTTCCCCTTTAATGTTTTGTTCTCCAATATTTTCTCCCATAAGTCCAAGCACGGAGTTTTGGCAGATGAGAGAGTCTCCCGTCGGCATCGGTGATTCTTCTTGGAAAATCATTTCAGAGTTTTGATTAAATGGAACATTAGATAGGAGAGGAGCAAAGTTCCCGAAATGGGAATCACATGAATAATTACCCAACACGGGAAAGTCTGTGGATGTGGGTTCATTTGAGGTTTCGATATCAGTGACAGTATGCTTCAGATATTTCTCCCTATCAATCCAGATCATGTTGTTGTATCCCTTCAGTGGTAGACAAAGGTGTGCCCAATTTGTACTAAAATATCCATTGATATTTTCAAACCAATCTCGGCTCAGCAATATCCCATATGCCTCTGGGATATCTACTACAATGATGTCAATCACTTGCACAAAATTAGGATGTGTCGCTATCCTTATCATCACATCTTTGAGCTCTCCCGTGACCTTGAATTGGGTTCTATCTAATTGTATGACATTCTTATCACTTTTGAGAGGGACAACACCTAATTTATTACAAATGGCGAAGGGCATCATGTTGGAGGATGCCCAAGAATCTACCAAGAAATTGTGAAGGTTTCGGTTGAAGACTTAAAACGTCAGGAGGAAAGGTGGAAAAAAAGGATTTTCCCTCCTATCTCTTGAATCGGTGTTCATAGTCGGCTTACTCACCGGATCGGTGGAAGACATATTTCTTTCCAGATCGCTTGTTGTCGCCGAGTTTCCTACAGAGTTCAGAGCTTGCAGCATAAAGTCTTTCTGTTGGGGGATCCTACACATGTCCATAACGGGTATGTTGGCCCTTAACTTTTTCAAATCTTCGACCACGTTATAATCTAGTTTGGGAGATTCCTGGGTGTGAATTATTATAGGCTTCTTACCAAAAGTGAAAGGTGTTTTTGAGCGATCGGGATTTTCCTTACTCTTTGAGACCTGGGCGGTGTAGGCATCTTTCGATCCAGGCAGACCCTTACTGCGTGTTTGTATCGCCGAGACTTCCGTGGGTCGTTCCTGGGAATCAAACAGGTCACTAGAAGGCATGATCAGGTCGGGATCCCATATCAGCATGGTCGAGTCTCATGGTGGATCAATATATTCCTAATCGGTACTATTGATAGTCGAACTACTTGGTTGTTCGGTTAGGGAGACTTCATCCAGGAATCGATTGGCCATCAAATTCATGGCATGTACCCATTGGGGGAAGTTTCTTTTAGAGTGGTTTTCCTGGTGATATGTGCAGAAAGAATAAGATGTGACGTTCCCTAGATCAATATTTAAGTTGGTTGGGGGAGGTTCAATTGCTTTGAATGATGGGTTTGTTTTAAGGAAAGGCTTACAGGGACTTTGGCCTGGGTTTCCCTCCCCTGCACTTCTCTTCATGTCTATAATCTCATTTGATAATTTCTTAACCATGCGTTGCAGATCCTCTATATCCCCATTACCCTTGTCGAGAGTTTGTTCGGTCGATTTCCCCGACGGTCTAGTTAAAAGGAGTCCCTCTCCTAGGGTGGGGTTGGGCCTCTCTTTTCACTAAATAAGCCTGGCCTTCCTTACATCCTTTCATATGGAACTCTATCATCTTGCTTCTTCAAAATTATACGCAAGGATTTTCTTAGCGGCTCTTTTCACAAACATAGAAATAGAAGTCAAAAGCGCGTTGGCATAAACCTCAATTTGAAATTCTTGAGTTGGTTTCGCCACGAGCTGGAATTTGTTTAAAATGGTCATGAATATTTGATTGAAATCCTTGACCCTCTCTTTTGGGGTCATGGTGGTTGTGAACAACTCAGCCATCAAGGCTCCCGTAGTAGTTTCTTCTGCAAATTTGTCTAAAAAATCTTTCTGGAACTTAGTCCAGCTGGTTATAGATCCTACTGGCAAATTAAAATACCACGTGGAAGCAAAATTTTCAAACGTGTAGGGGAAAAGTCTACAGACTACGTATTCATGTTGAACATTTATCAGCTTGATCGCAAGTATGAATTTCTTGATATGATCTTCAGGTAAACTTGAAGTCTCGGGATCATACTTGGGGAGCATCTTTTCCGGGTGTCGGGGAAGATTATGTACTCGTCCAGGGATGGCCACGGTGTCTTCGGCCAACCAAGGTTGGTTGTCTTAAAGGGGGATTTCCCTTTCCTCCCCATGATCATTATTACCTTCCATATCTTCGAAATCCGAGTTGACCTCCTCTTCTTCTGAAAAATCGTTTGGCTCAGAGATATTGTCGGTTGGCGTTTCGGGGATTAGATCAAGAGGTTCTTGGATTTCGGTAATCGCGAAATCTATCAAGTCTTCTACGGAGTGTACGAAAACTTCTTCGGGAGTACTAACCACTAGTTTTCTTTGTTGTTTTCTTCGAGGAAGGATAGGAGATAAGGACAATGCACCAATTTGTCGGGCGTAGGCTCTAGTGATTCTTCAGAACTAATTCACTTCCTCGTGAGGAAGGGCGTAAGGTATTTTAGGGTGAAAAGGTTCTTTCTCATGCTAGGGTGAGCTATCTGTTTCAGGAATACTCAATGTGTGAGGGTTGTCTTGTGACGGACTAGCCATGCATGTGGGTTGTTACGAATTTGTAGGCTGTTTGAAATGATATATAACATATATATTCAGCCATTCATTCTAAGGCCCTCCTTCTATCACCAATTCTATTGATGGGTCTTAAATCCCTTGACTCAACAGCAGGAACCAAACCTGCCACCAAGGCCCAATTAGATTCTGTAGCGTTTAAGATGGAATGGTTCTCCAGATCTTGCGATCTAGCCGATTTATCGATGGGCTTTATGTTTTCTTGTGAAGTTTCTTCCTTCAATTAAGACGGCTCTTTTTATGTACTTCTCTTGGGTGGGGCTGGTATGGGAGATGCAAGCCAGTATAAAACAACTTGACAAATAACAGGACAAAGTTTTAACTATTGGGAAGAGGTCGAGCTTGGGATAACCCGCTGCTCAAACATGCAGACAAAGATTTTATGCCAAAGGTCCTAGTACTAATACATTAACCAAATGAGCACCCAATTACTATCTGAGAAAACTAATTAACAGAAAGAAAACACATATGTAATCAAGATCACGGTAAGAAAAATAATTCATCTACCATAACATTCATCACATAACAACACAATGATTTTATCTTCATCATTAAAGAAAAGAACATTAAAACATTGCACCAGATAACTTGACAACATAATTAATTGTTCTTACTCATTTACTACATCATTCTTGGAACAAGATAGGAAGTAATTTTTCTCCAACTCCAATCACACGCATCTGATGAAAATAGCTTGTCTTTGGCCCAGAAGGAATTCTCAGTTTATAGCAGTCTCAAAATAGTTATCGACAACCAAAAAATAAAGAGTTCTTACAACAACCATCGACCTCTGACTAATTGGTCGATGTCCTTATTTATAATATAAAATTCAACCGAAATTAACAGCTAAGTATAGTTTGAACCAAACAAAAATCGCCACGTGGTGTTATCATCTAACAGTTTCTTCAGCAGTCCACCCAAGATGTTTCTTGAAAAGGGTGACTCTTTTCATATTCAGACCAACTGATAAATAGTTCTTCATGAGTGTTGACCCATGGAAATATGTTTTGTTTCATTAGAGCCACATATATCCTCATGATGTCTGTTGCATGCGCCTGTTACTTTGTTAGACTGAAGTTCAATTGCGGAAACATGGTTTGGGCTTTGATTGGATGTTCTTTGAACTGTTGTGCTTGCCCTAGCCTCGCATCGGTTATCTTTGCGAACTCTTCAGCCCATAGTGAATCTTGCTCGGTGCAGGCTTTGAACACGTCTCTCAAGTTGGTAAATTCATCGGGAGTGCCAAACTTTGGGGAGACTAACTTCTCGCATCACACCCTTTGGTTGATATTTCGGTGCTTCTTTCGGGCTCTTCGGCGACATCCCGGAGCACGTTTTGTTAGGAAATCGGGGAATTTTCCTGCAAATCGGTATTGAGGTTGTTTAGTGATTAAATAGTGTAATAGAATCTATCGACAAACAAAATGGATTGATACGTACCTATGAAGCTTGCTAGTCCCTATCATTTAATACTTACGTGATCCAGGTTAGCCTTCGAATGACCTGTGATGTCCTTTGCCTACGTCGTTGTTCCTCTTTGGTTTAAATGAGTTATGTCAGCATGCCATAGAGTGGAAAATCAAGTACAATAGACATAAATGTCAGGACTGTCATAGTAGCCTTTCGACCTTTGGAGCTGGGAGAAGACGTCAAAGTCGAGCGTGTGTGTGTGCGTGTGTGCTCCCAAAAGGCCAGATACCGTACTAAATAAGTCTCTAAATGACTCCAGTATCTGTATTACCAAGAATGTCAAGCATCATTCATTAATAATGGAAGCTAGGCAGCTCTAAAGAGATAAGGACGACTGTATCGCACGTTCCCTACAACTCTGATTGGCGATGTTTTATGTGTTCTGGATCGCATCCGTTTGATTCATTGTGGAGAGTTTACTCTTCAAACATCATGTCGCGGGATGCGGGTGTTTTATTGGAACGCTTTGTTTCGCTCCTTCGTTCCTCTATAAATTTCTGGAGTCCTATGGGGAATTCTATGTATATGTCGGGCCTAGACTCCTGTAATTCTGGTCTGGCAGGTTCATCTTAACGAAATCCTGTGTAATAGTAGTTTTTATCATCCATAGACACTTGAATCCCTACGTTGTTGCATTATGGGGTCTCCTTCCAACACAAGACGGGGTCTACGAGGTAGTCAGAGTGCTAGGTCCGAGCCCCAGTGTGGTTGGGATTCTTTCTTATTAGCTTCTCATGCACTTGAAACTTCAGAAGGAAGTATAGGCATTCTTTTGGAAATGGTATTAGCGTCTCCAATGGAGCTTGGGGTGGAAAGAGGTATGTCTGAAAGAGCCATGATGGGAACCGTGCCTTCTCAGGAGCCGAAACCATGGAGAAGAAGAAGGCCTAGAGAGGATACTGAAAAAATGGAGGAAGACCACTTCTCGATTGAGTCGAGTGTATGTCCAGCCATTGAGAGGTCTATGATGCTTACCCATTGGTCAGGGCCGGTTGGGACTGCTGGTAGAGAAAGCGGGAGACGAAAGTAAAGGGAAAAATCATCGGGTCTTCTCGTCGAGAGTCTCGCTCAGCAGCTAGAGCAGGCCCAACTCGCAATAGTTGAAATCTACTAAGAAAATAGAGAGTTACAGAGCCAATTGGCGACGAAGAATCGAGAAGTATTGATGTCGCAGGGACGCAAAGGTAGCACATTCTAGCTTCAAAGGCAGCTTCAAGAGGTGCAAGATACAATTGTGCAACTGTGCAAGGTGCAGAGGATGACAACGAAAGAGGAACGGAAGACATTACAAGGTGCGAAGGATAGTCTGAAAGAGGATCAGTGCACGGAAGATAAATAGTGGGCAGATCCTTGCCTTGCGTCCTCGGAAGCACCACTTGACAGACTTTCTTCTTTTCCTTTTGTACAGGTTTTTTGTTCTTACTGCGATCGAGCTAGTTAGTCGGGTCATTGGGGTTGTCTATTTGTATGTAAACCAAGACAAGCGGGATCTTTTTTTTATTGTATGAATAATTTGAAAGTGTTTTTTGAATGCATCGTGCTCCTTTCGGATGTGAATTAAACGCCACTCCTTATTTAAATTTCTTTGCGCTTATCATGGGATTTTATAATTGTTGTCATTGCATTTGTAAATTTGTTGATGTATTCTCTGTTAAAACTTCGATATTAGTCAATGTTGACATGGCGTTATTAATCGAGGTCATTAAAATATCTAAACATAGAGAGGGCACCCGACTAGCGGGTAGAAAATGCATTTGGGGAACTCATACACGTCGAAAGCACATAACGGGTTAAGTACAATGGCTACCGATAAAATTAATGCATGGTTTTCTTTGTGATTTGACACATCATAACTTTTTTTTGACATCGAAATCGTATCGGGGATCAGCAATGTCAATCTTCATTCGCGCAGTGCCTACTATTACACTTTTCCGCCGAAGCCGAATGGATCGTTCTTCGGCAAGATTCTTCCTGAGGCTTATTAGTAGAAAAGAAAGGCCTTTTATCGGCCAACGCCGTTGAAGGTTTGCATTCGGCTACTTTGACTTTTCAAATGGTTTTTTTCCACCGTTAGCGTTTATAGATGCCGAACTCCTTAAGTGAGTCGGGGAAAAATCTAGGTCATGGATTTCTTGAGTGGTTGTTAAGTTTCTTTCAGAGTTAGGAAGGTTTCTTTGTTGTACGTTCAAGCAAACTTTAATTGATTCAAACATGAAACATAATAGGTGGGCGAAGGTATCAGTTTCATAACTTAAGTGGAAACAGACAACGCAAAAGATCGAGTGGTACCCAAAAAGAAAATGTTCATAGATTTTTTAGGGTGTGTTGAGTGATCAACAGTAAATTGATTGGTAAACCAACCATTAAAGAGGTTCAATAATTCATAATATTAAACCACCCACTCTAGATGAGGTTGTGCAAAAGGCACAAATTATGAAATAAGTACAATAAGAGACCTTATGTTATGCCCTTAGGGAAGTGGAAGGAATGTACATAGTCATTCCTCCAAAGTTTTAAGTGTCAAGGCCCAAAAGTTACAATAGTACCAAGATAATAGAACCAGATCATGGAGTGATTTATCAAGAACACAAAGAGGTTTCTAAATTCCCTAAGGACCATTAATATTCAGGGAAACAAATTCTTAGGCTTCTCCTAAGTAGACAACATAGAGTATTGTTATATATTCACAATTAAGGATAAAGTGTTGGACACGTATCGGACCCCATTATGAAAGGAATCTCCCTCATAAGGATTCACAATAGTATCAATAAGAGATAAGTGCCATTGTTGGCAATGTATATCATGGACATAATAATTTTGCAATGATCGATAATCAACAAGTTGAGAACTAATCCACACTCATTAAGACGATGAGTATTATTAATGATTTTATTCTTATTTTTTGATAGATCTCGGTGCCACTAATAGTCCAGTTTACCCTATGCACTAAGAAGTTGTGGTTTGACACTAATTAGGCAAGATGATTTTAGAAGTGTTGAGATGCCTTTATGCATGAAGTATATCATTATTCCCATAGTACAAGGGTGTTTATTATATATTGGAGTATGTACTATAGAGGTTTATCAGTGTTTTACGACATTGGGATCCCATTATAGAATAGCATGGATGAACTAGTTAACATTTTATTGATGTCATATAGATTGCTATGAGAAGATTTT
>SNQJ01S0144644.1:0-24232 GCA_010110895.2 Picea sitchensis
TTGGAAAGGTATCATCGAGGAGGTTCATTTTAGGCGCAATAACTAAGGACTTAAATATTTCAAACCTGTTTTCCCCAAAAACATCGTTTAGGGCCTCAAAACGGCTCCGGAAGTGAAAACTGCTAAAAATAGTAAATTACCAAAATTGCTAGAAAATTGTTCTGAGCCAGTTGCAAAAGGTGGGTGGCCACTGATATCCATCTGGATCATGGCATCCCTAAAGGAATCCCATGTGGGGGAGACTGGAAATATTTTATATTCCTCTATGGCCCTTTGCTCAGAGTAAGTATCCCACCAGTCCTTAACATGGGTGACGACCTTAAGGAGTGAAAAAATAATCTTTTCCTTATCGAAAAAATTGTGTACTGAAAAATAACTTTCAAGGAGATTCAACCATTTATCTACAACATCCACATCTATCAGTCCTTCAAATAATGGAATATCAAAATTTTCCTGTACCTTGAAGGGGGTTGCATGGTTGCATGATGAATATGCATCTCCTATGGGCAGTCACCGAAGGATCTCTGCAAAGTTTTCCATCATTTTGTTCCTTTGTCACACAAGGGATTCCTCGAGCAACATTTTAAAAGTATATCATGCTCCATCATCTTTCTTTTCATCCCCCATGGGTTTTTGTTGGGTTCCGTTCAACCGTTCTTGCAAAGGCTCAGTTGGTTCAAGTCCCAACTTCTTGTATCCAGATCTTGTCGGTGACATGCACGAAGAAAAATAAATGAAGGGCAGACTGCTCTGATACCACTGATTCATATTTATCAAAGGAAAAAAATGAATAAAAAACTGAATATAATAACATAGAGATACGAAGAACAACAACATATATCCAGTGAACAATAACTTTTATTGAATAAATAAATAGGATGAAATTGTAAAACTGCATAACTGAAAACAACTTGCTCGAATGGTGATAGGTATCTCTAAGAAGAGATGTGGCTTCTACGTGCATCTGTTTGAGAAGAATAATTACAATGAGGCTCCAGAGGCCTTTTTAACATTACTCATGAATTATAAAACCCTAGATATCCAAAAACCTAACCCTAGGAGATGAAACACCAAAAGTTATGTGGGCCCCAATGAGTAGGTTGGTACTTCAACTTCCCGGGGTTGTAACTTTTGCATACAAACTATGTTTTAGGCACGTGATAGCCCATTGGAAAGGTCTTTTTGAGAGATACACATTATGTTGTCAAACTTTGACTCTGTCTACAGTTTGACTGTGGCAAGCCAAAAAACACTATTTAGGGCCCCAAAATGGCCCTGGAAGTAAAGAAAGATGTTCTGACATGAAAATTTCCAAAATAAGCCAGTTGTATTAGGTGGGCAGCCACCAATATTCACCTGGAAGACGTGTAGGGCTTCAGGAAACCCCAAAATTGTAGAACCCACAATTAAAAAGAGTACATAAAAATGTGATGAACTAAAAATTGTCAAGAGGAGCTAGTTGTAATAGGTGGGTAGCCACCAATATCCACCTGGATCACTCATCTAGCCATCACCCCTTAAAATCACACACGTTCTATTCACAATAACATAGTTGGGGAAACAATTCAAAGCCAACTTATCAATTCTATGATCAAGTGGAAGTGGAAATTCTTCCCTTGGTATCGGGATATCTCTTCTTGGTAATTCAAATTTTGGACTTTTAAATACTTCATTTTGGGGCTCGATCCTCCCTACTATACCAATTCATCATGTTTTGTTCACATAATCTTCTAAAAACCCGCAAACCCGCAAAGTGTAAGCTCTACGGTTGTGAATTTATCTCACCAAACCCACCATAACAGTCCCATACTTTACGGTACTTACTTGAGTGGATTCAACTGCCATGAAATTATAAATGCCCCAAAATATTACTCCATCTCTGCGCTGCAAACCGACTTCCCCAAAATACCGTAAAATCCTCTCGATACCGTACCACGAGCAAAACCTTTTTTAGAATGTATTTTCAAAGATTTAGCTACAAACCCACATACCACATTCTTATACATTTTCAAAAGAATCTATTGGGGAAACCTTTCACAAGTTTTCCCTTCTTGAACACTAACACATCAAATCATGTTATTCAAAAACCCTGTGACATGTGAATTCACTAAATAGATTCTTCTTGCAAGATATATGGTTCTCTATTAATCTATTAATCAAGCATCATATTAATCCCCTCAAACCTACTCACACATATGTATGACACGATCTCACTTACTAATGATAAGTGACAAGACTACTCTTGTATGTGTATCACCCAACCTAACCTCTCACACACATAATATCCTTGTTGAGTGGAATAGGTACCATACAATACATGAGCTCTCAGATAGTTTGAGGACAAATTTAGATCAAGTTAGTTATTATAGTATGAACGATAGATAGGGAATCTCTTTGTTTTTTGTTGTATTCATAAAATAAATTACTTCTTTGAAGGAATATAATAGAAATCATATTCATGATTCATTTATTCAATAGTGCAATGCTGGTGATTTTTCTGCAATTGTTTCAGTTTGTCATTCTTTCCAATTGTTGTTTGTAGGAAATGGATATAAATGAATTATGGATTCAATTATAGGAACATGATTATAGTCATTTACATGCAAAGAAGTATGCAATATAATTTGATTATGTAAAATTGGAACTATTTATATTTAGCAGTATTAAGTTATACATGTGTAATTGATTTTTCTATTGTTAGAATATCACCGCAATTGCTCTTTAATGAAGGATTGCATTATCATATTATAATAGCCCAACATTTAGGACTTATGATAGCTCAGATGGAAAGTCTCTCTACAGAGAGAAATTCATTTAGTTAGCGGCATTCGGGCCCATATATCGGTGGAGGTTGCTATTAAAACAAGAATGGGTCTAATTTGGGACTTTCCAGTAGGAAACTCTCCATCATGTTGGCATTGAGATTTTTCCCCGTGTCAAGAAAATGGTGCTAAAAGGAGAGCCAAAAGACAATTTGATCCCTAAAGGCTTGTTGTGTTAGCTTTTCTTAATTAGTATCCATGGATCCTTCCAAAATCCCTTTATGGAGATGTATTTTTGGTCCTATACCTCTCAACACTCCTAGAAAGCTGATAAATCTGTTGTCATGAGTTAAATTTAATGACTACGGACAAACATCTACCTATGAAAATATCATTCAGTTCTATTTGAACTATTATTCTCAAAATATTCACCACGAAGGTGTTATCTATAGATTGTTTACCCTTACTTTGAAAGGTCGAGTAAACAGATGGTGTGAGACCTTTCCAATGCTTCCATCCATACACATAAACAATTCACACATGAGTTGTTGGGTGTATTTTTGAATTACAATTATATTGAGTTGTGTGATGAGTTACTCAACCCGAGGAAGAAACCAAACGAATCCCTAAAATCTTTCTCTCTGAGATTTAAATGCATTATATATAAATTTCATCTAGAAGACGTCCGTAGATGGTTTTCTCTCACATTTACTTTCCCTTTCCTTTGAGAAAATCCGATCAGTTTAGGTTGAACCTAATAAGACCATAGATATTAGCGACAAGAATACTTTTGACTTGACCCAAAAACACACAGTCATAGCTTTTTTCACCTTGGGGAATCCAAATTTCATAGAGTGTATTTTTTTGGAGGAACCTTATGCATCCTCTCACCCCTCCATGCCTCTATTTCTCCTAGATATAGAAAATGAATCTCATGCGGAATATATTTCTTCTTCGATTTCCTCTAGAAATGGCACAAGAGAAATAAATGCGTCTGATAATGAGACAGTTTGGGTTACACCGATGATTATGTCATGCTCTCACCATTATGTTTCATCTCATACTTTACAATAAGGGGAAGAGGAAGTTATAAATAATCCCAAGGGGAACCATTATGACTGTATATTCTCAACCATATTCAGCATCAGAGCAGTGAGAGTTTGATTCTATTTTTCTCATTGGTGACACTAAAATTTCTTCCCAATATTTCATCCATGAAACCCCTTACGCCTCTCATGATATCATCATTTTTCCTATTCTCTATCTATTTGGGATGATCCTTTACTCCCCTTATTTCCCAAATCGTGATGAGTATTTAATGCCTTGACATATTAATAAATACAATCGAAATGAAGAAGACATTGTTATACTTGTAGACCTCTCGACAGGGATTATAAGGGGTGATTCTTAGATTATTAATGAAACATATGTGAAAACAATCGTATCACCTCTTACACTTTAAATCTACTAGGAATTCAATCACTTTAATGTGTAATCCTTCTAGTGCACTAACCATGGCTACCCTGATTAATATTGGATAGGAATGTGTCTCCTGGATTTTTGAACTATACACTTTCTTCTCACAAATCAACTTTTTTTACGGACCACTTGTGTATCTTAATTTCAAGTATGCTCCCCATGATACATTTCATCCTCTCGAGTCCCATTAGAACTATCTCAACTAGGTAACCTGGAAGACATAAACCAATGTCATCACATTGCACCTTATGAGGCACGACCTTTGGCTTTCCCCGAGCAGGTCAAAATGGTATGTAGGTTAGATACTAACCATCTCCTTTTTTATCATTCATATGTCAATGCCTCAAAATCCACATCCTTCCATCCAAGGATCATGCATACCAAGACCATATGCATCCTTCCATCCAAGGATCCTACATACCAAGACCATTCTACACTTAGGAAAATCCTTGACTCTTATACCTTCCAAAATTATCTAATCACCCATTATAAGCCTCATGCTGATACATCTCTGCTTAAAGTGGTCTGTGAATATGTTCTCTTAAACTTTGTGTAGTTGGATCCTTATGTTTTTATTCATGATATATACATAGAAAGAGTGGAGCATAGTTCCTCTTTCTTTAATATGGATATCCTTTTACCTCGTCCACCTATCTTGAAACATGAATTAAACATTATGAATCTTGTCCATCACGAAACAGGTTATTGTTCTTTCCATATATGCAAGGTTCACACTAAATTCTCTTTCAAAAGTGATGACTTTCTTAGAATCTGCATTGCTGATGATTATCTTGACGATATTTATGAGTTATTTCACACCATGATCAATGTAAACCCTAAAGGAGTATGGAATATCGACTTCATTAATAACCTAGATTATATATACCATATTTGACCTCAACATAAATGGGCCTTTTAGTTTAAACCGTGAATATTTCAGAACCTTATTGTTTTGATGTGTTTCCTGGAAATTATAACAATGTTGTGTTTTGAATTCTCTGATGGGAAAACCCTCAAACACAATGTTGTTCTCTCGTACACCAATACTATGATCCTTTTACCAAGCATCTCGAAAAAATCAATTTTTGGTTCAAACATCCTTTCTCACTTTATGTTCTCATGAAAAACGATTATAATATCTTTGGAAAATATATCAATGGTGTAATGTTTTCTATATATTTTTTTGGTAAAACTGCATTTTCTACTGCTAATTATTAGTGAATATATAATTGCAGGTTTGAGGCTTCTTGGATGGTTACATTGACATTACACGTTTATCTTATCCTATGGCCAACCATCATAAAATATGACTAGAGTAAATTAGGCTAGTTTGATTCATTCATCATTTTTTTTTTACTATCAAGATTTTGCAATAAATTTGATCTCTTCTTTTGTATATATTATCACTTGGTCCTTATTGTTCTTTTAGATAGGGTATTGTCATGTATTTTAATTTCTAAATAAGATGTTTCTATGACTCTTCACTTGAACAAGAAAGTGATTAAGGAAAAATATTGACAGTTCCTCCATCCTTCCTTTTTGAAAAACGATAGGGGAGGAAGATTTTGATTATTACACTCGCTGAAATTCCTAGATACTCATAATTAACATGTTTCCAATTGAATACCTACAGTATACCATAAGGGATATTAATATCCAAACAATCTGTAATAGATTTTCTGGATTTTAAAGGACATGTTTAAAGACATTTTTTTCTCCATTATCATTTTCTGATGGGGGAAATATCTTTTCATGATTCATTTTGAAACAATCATTCATATTCCTCTTTATATACTTGGCATACCATAATCGAGTCAATTTTATTTTTTTTGAGCTGCTCTTTTTATCAAATTAATCATGAAACAATTTGTTTTCTGAAAAATCCAATTCTTCCTCGTTATGAACCTGGTTAAAATTTTCTAGATCGATGATGAAACTGTGTTGTATAACTATCCCCGAGGTTATTGGTAAGCATCATAGTATGAAACTCAAATCCTACTTGTTATCCATTAGCATCATAGTACGAAACTCAACCACTCGAATTCTAAAGCATTTCTCTTATAATCGGAGTTCCCCATCATGTGACTAATGAAATAACATATGGTATGGACTAAGGAGATCCATAGTGCAACTTTAATGTCCCATCAAAGAGATACATCGACCAGGGGAGGGGTGAATTCATAGTCCAAAATGAGAACATAACATCTTATCTTTATAAGAAAAATCCTAATGATAGTTCATGATAACAACATTAGATGAATCATATTGAAAATTCTTAACTCTTCTTTATTGTCTCTTTGTTGCGCAAAATAATGAATCACAAGAGTTTATGTCATATAAATTTTCGGGGGAATCAAGAAAGTGTTTGATTGAATTTGTTGCTTATTCTTTTCTAGGGATTATTGATACTTTTTCATAATCCATCTTGACAGAAAATTAAGTACCTTGAAACTGACCAAATCAAGATCCAACCTAGGGAACCTATAATATCAGTAATCATTCAATATTTTTTTTAAAAGACCTAATTCCCAAATATAATGGGTCTATAAACATGTAGAGAAGTGGAATCTTATCATTTAGGACATGATTCATATCATATAACCTCCCAGGAGGAACAAACCATTAAATTGTGAAATAGAAAAATTATCTTTCTTTGTCAAGTACCTCCTTCATCAACAAAGAAAGAAATCTTTTAACCTCACAAATATTCATCATTCCTTCATCTGATCCTCATTGAAAATCATCTCAGGATTATCAACACCTTGTTGAGTAACCTAATTTGGGAAAATTCAGCTACATATAGACCCTACACATACCTTACTTGGATGCATAATCATTGGAGAGAAGTAATTTGGATCATTTCACCCTTCGTTGTTGACATCTATGTATTGATTGCATATGTTGGCATGGAATCCCTTCTCACTTGACTGCTACTAATCCAACCCGCATGACCAAATATTATTGTTGAATGTTAATCTCTCCTTCCACCTCATTCTTCGCGATGAAAGATATTTCCCACTAAATACTTAATTTCCCAAACTTTTGTTGAACATATTGAAGAACACTTATACAAGTAATCAACATATTGGTATCTTATTTTGACAAGATATTACTCCCCAAGTATAAAAAAAATTATAAGCAATGCATAAATGTGGTGGAACATAGGAGTCAATGGCATACAGATATAATGATCCATATAATGAAGAATATATCTATCTATATTTTTCTATGAGCTCCATCCACATTACAACAACCTAAAATTTGTACTACGGTAGCTTCTAACAAGACTCAAACACTAAACTAAAATGAAAAACATGTACTCATCATATCAAAGAAACTCTAGTATCACCCCACTTCCCATACACCCATATATACATATCATGCTTATTTACAAATTCAAAGGGTGAAGCATAAATTAAAATAAAGGGAAGTTGAAAGAACCATTAATGGTGTGCGAAGTATAAGTAAACTCATCAGGGCTATGGACGCTCACTGGCAACAAATAATTTCCAGGAATAGAGAGACAAGGAACACACTCATGTAAGTGTGTACTTGTAAATAAAAGTTAGGAACCCATCATTGAGTCAAAACTGAGAAAAATATTCATTTAATGTTAAGTTTACTTCATATAATGGCTCACTGAAAAGGATATGTTAGATAACTTTGTGTGGTATAAGATCATATATTTTGAGAATTCAAAATTCATGTAGTACCCACAATTATGATAATGCTTACTAGAATACTATGGGTTAATATTACATTCAAATATAAATATAAAACCCTACATATCTAATGATAGAGATAACTGGTTCTTCTAGTATGATGCTAGTTGTTGTAGCCACATGAAGTCCCCCATTTCTCTTGGCCCTCATAAGCTAAAATAAATGGAGCCCCTACCATTTTTATAATTGAGTATCTAACCTACCTACATAGATGGAAATTGAAGTTATAGGAAATAACTCATTTAAGGAACCCATTATAAACCATGTTACTGAATCAAGTATCGATGTCTCTACCTTCAATCAGTATGAAGACCTTTGAGAAACCTCATAATAGTACCCTGTCATTAGTCAAGTGATATGCTAGCACTCCAACAACAATTTAATCAGATGCCAGATTTCCCATTGGATTTCTAAGGATGAGCAAGTGGTGTATCTTGTATGGTGATGCATCCTGTATAACCATCATCCCTTAAAACCATCAGTGGTCTCTGCATAATAACCCATTTGTGGAAACAATTCAAATCCATCCTGTCAAATCTATGATAAAGTGCAAGTGGAAATTTATCCCTTTGTATCGGGATATCTATTCTTGGTGATTCAAAGTTTGGAATTTAAAATAATTCAATTTGGGGCCCGATCCTCCATGTTATACTAATTCATCTTGGTCCATTCACATACCATAGTGTCGAATTATCCTTCAACTGAATGAATATTGGTTACCTTTCCTTCAATCAATTTTCACCAATTGATATGGGGCTCATCATAATAATTACAAAAACCCATTAATCAATAGATCTTCCCAATGACCCAAAACAAAGAAAGAGGGGGAAGTTTTATTCAAAAATATATTTATCTAAATCTGATCAAGAAGGGATACTCTATTCTAACCAAAATACACCCTCATACTATGAAAAACAAATTATATTCTCTATACAAGATATCACCTATCACCTGTATGTTAGACCCAAAACTTAAGGTATTTTACATGGCCTCCACATTCAACTAATAGTAAACGGCCATAGTTGTGGAATTAATATTCAATCAAGAAAAACAGGGAAAAAAACGTTATGTAACACTAATGTGAGATCAGTCTAAATGAGGAGAGTTTATTCAAATTGGTTCGATAAATAGAAATTGAAACAAATCGAAAAATTGTATAAAAGATGTGCTTGTGATTTCCTTTGCCTATGCAGGATGAGAAGACACTCTGAATAAAATTAAATGATATCTTGCAAAGTAAAAATGGGCACCACTAACAAGAGATAAATAACATAACCTTGTAGATCGAAGAGAAACAACATCACCTGTAATGGGGAGTAATTTCATAAACAAATAGTAAACAACCTCTACTGCGGGCTCAAAGGAACCATGAATGGGGATACCCCAAATTATTTTGATTGGCTCATTCCCAAGGTGATGTGGTGATTTTATAAACATCATGTAACCTGCATATACCTATTACCATGAGTTGTGAGTCGTGAATGTGATCGTTGATGGTTATGACACACAACCTTTTGGACGTTTATGAAGAGGTCTAAGGCATAATCTTATGAAAACTTATGAACATATAGATCATGCTCTAATATTGTTATTTTCCCTCATGGAATCCAACACAATAGTCCCATCCTTTGCAATAATTACCTGTGTCTATTCATCTACCATTAAATTATAAATGCCCCAAAATATTATTCCATCTCTGCACCACAAACTAACATCCATGAAATACAACAAAATCCTCTCGAGACCATGTCATGAGAAAAACCTTTTTGAGAACGTCTTTTCAAATATTTATATGTAAAACCATAGACTACACGCTTATACATTTTCAGAAGAATATGTGCAGGAAACCTAGGATCTCCAAAATATTTATAAATTCAATATTAATTATATTTAATGGTGCATAATAATCAACATTTGCCTTAATTTTCAATAGAAAACTCTACCAGAAGGTTGTGCTAAATTCAAATTCAGGCACCCCAAATTTATTCTAAATTTAATTGCCAGTGAGAAACAAACCATTTTCTCCCCAAGTATGAGACTTGAGTCAGCCCCTAATGGGACAAGGAAATGGTGGTTTGTTGATCATATATTTTCACTCCAGATAAATAATAATTGTAGATTATGGTACCATGGACATGAGCATGAAAAATGTATTGAGTAACCACAAATATACAATAATAGAGCACTTGGGCACGAGGAATAAAATTCATGTACGAGTTAAATTTGATATACAACTAGCCAATGAATAAGTGGGGATTTGTTGTAATAGACTTGAAATAAAGAATGTTAATGGTGGATAGTGGATTTCTTATGGCACTCAATTTGAAACAAAGAATGTTAATGGTGGATGGTGGATTTCTTATTGTGCTCATCACAAACGACAGTAATATGCTTGAGTTTGTACTTGAAGATAGGTCCTTTGTAGTAGTTTAAGCTTGAAATTTCTTTTTGGTGGTCTAATTTGGCTCCTTGTTAATAGGTCAGTAGAAAAATATGCCACATCCCCTGTTGTCTTCCTCCATTCCAAATCTTATGAAAAAACTATCGATGTTGGATCACACAATTTTTCTAATAGTTCAGAAAAAAAAAAAAAAAAAAAAATATCCTTGGTAAGAAAAAAGATTGGATTCGGAATGGTAAGACAAAGGATGACAGTAAGACATTTTTTTTGAAATCCTCGTATTCAGTTGTGGTAGATGCTCACTGTCTATCTCAGTGAAGTAGATATTGGTTCACTACTTTTAAGCAAGGTAACCCATATTCCTTTGTTTCTCGGTCAACTTTGCATCTACATATGTAAACCTTTTGATGTTTGGGATCAGATGTAAACCCTTTGAGGTTTTGGATTTTGGTGTATAGAAATAGAATTTATGATTGAAAGTGTCTTCTTAAAATAATTTGCCTGCTTTGATTTTGGATTTTGGTTGGAAGAGTGAAGCACTAAAACAATCTAGTTTTTAGGTTTGTGAGAAATTGTGATTCAAACTTGCCTGTATGTAGTGTTATTTCTTTCCATCTAAAAATTACCCAATGACTCAGAATCCTACCATGCATCAATTGGTCATCATCAAAATTCAAACCTAAAGAATCCTTTCCTTTAGAAGACCCAAAATCCTCTACTGCTTGTAACTAGTCTTTGTTGGTAACAAAGGTATAAATTATAATTGATCTATGATATAATAGATTACACTTTTCATGGCTTGGCTCCATTGTTACACATTATTTTGGTCACTTTGATGATGACCCTATAGGCATGTGTCCAGGCTTCCAAAACAATCTTTTACATGAGGAAAATGGCTAAGTTCTTCCCCTACAAAGCACATTTTAGAATGACGTCGCAGGCTGGCAGTAGTACACAGTGCAAAAACCCTTTATTTCCACAGGCTTTTGTATGCCTAGATCACATAATTTCTACTTGCTACTATATAGGCAGGGTGCGACGGTGTTTGAAGCTAGGAAAAGGAAGAAGTTTTCATGAAGTTTCTAAAAGGAGAATCTTCTGGAATGTGAGGTGGCGTCCATATGGTTTTGATCTTACTGGCTTCTCTGCTTTGGTGGGATCATCCTCATCCTAGTAACCACTTCATATTCTCCTATATAGTAATGGATTTCTCATGGAAAAGGTTAACCAAGATTGAGCAAAGAATTGTTGAAAGAATAGGTTGAAGACTGTGTGAAGAATCTGAATACAATTGATTCTTGAGGCCTCCATTTGTCCATCAAGTTTTGTGGACCATCTTCATACAAATTCAGAGCAAGTGCATGTGTGTGTTGGAACAAAGGACCACTGAAACGGAACTTGCGACATCGAGGCAATTTGGTTGTATCTTCCACTTTTACTTAATATGATACGATGACATGTTTCTTTCCCATAAAATCATCAGTGTTTTATTACATGACTCCTTGATCACATGTTTAAGTCTCCATTGAGTCTACAATTGTTGCTTTCACTTTGGTTGGTTTATGTCATTCTATATTTGATCTCACAAGAGAACCGGAGTGAAGCAGGGACAATAGAGATATAAGGAAGTGATATCTAAAGGTATGTCATCTATTCATTCTTTGATAGTAAATTAAATGGTAGCAACATAGGTAAAGTGTCGTGTCTTGTCTTGTTGTGTTCTAGATCTAGGTGGATCTAGGGAGAATAGTTTATGTCCGCATTCAACGATTTATCCAATAACAAAATTGGCGATTCCACTGGGGATACGACTTGATTTGTGGTTTTTTTTGGACATTTGTTTTTAACCTGTTCTTTTTACTTGAAATCAGTCTCTGAGTCTGTGGGAGATCCATTCAGATTCTCTGGATTTAAATGTCTACTTAGATCTTTTACCCTCTTCTCAACATTTATTGATTTACAAACACTTACGCATTGTAACCTATACATAGCTTGTGGAAACCTTCACTTTCCACACCCTGTTTGTTTTCCTCAGTGCGGGATTTTCTCACCCTATCTGTTTCTAACCTACAGAAACTATTGATTTCCGCATTGTGCTATGCTATCAAACTACGGCGGCGTCAGTGAAATTTTTTGGGTTGGGTCTTAGCCTTTGTTGATGCCTAGTTTTTCCCTTAATCAGTTGGGAGGGACTTTTAATGCCAACATATGACTGTTTTCTGAATATTTGACTTGCTATTGATTGGTTTCGGAGATCGAACACCTCTCTTTTAGTCTTTTTTCAATTTTTTCATTTCTATTTTTTATCAACAAAGGTATAATCTCTGAACTTGTATCCGATTGCTTGTTCGATTAAAAATCTTTGATTGGATTTGAAGTTTTTGATTGATTCCATGTTCTCGATTGCTCGATGATTGGGAAGTCATTTTTTCATTCACATTTGAGGAAACACTTTCTTGTCATTATTTATTTTTATCTTCATTGAAAGATAGATTTGGGCATTTGTTGAGTGTTTTATTTTAATTGATTACTCATCCTTTGTTAATCCCATCCCTGTTTTGGTTTTCGAAAGGAAAATTAAAGTATTTCATTCTTTTAGGTAATCATTCATACAAAAAATATTGGCATTCAAAAAATTGAAAGAGAACAAATAGAGAAATTGCATTGTTCATGATTGTTTGATATTTCATTCAAAGAAAAGGAATTGTACTTCATAGTTCTCATTATTCCCGAAAAATACCTTCTCCTTGTTGTAGATAGAATTCATTGAACAAAAATTTGCATCATTCTTTTCTATTTTCATATTATTGGGTCAAGGTCTTACACAACATTGGTTTCATTTCCATCTACCTCTTGAGTAACAACAACCTCTAAAAAACATTGTGAAATCTAAAAATCAATTAGAAACTTTTATTTTCTAGGGCTCTTTTGCACCAACATTAGCTAGCTAGAGCTCTAGAATAGGTTGTGAGACACACTCTCTAAAGCGCAAAACACAAAGTGGTATATTGTGATAGGGAGTGTTCAAATCCATTTGCAACATTTTGTCTTGGTAATCCCTTCTCACACAAGATTCAAACCTGAGGTCGCATTGAGATTGGAAAAGTTACTCACCCTACTTTGTTGATCTCAGTGTAGAGATTGTGCATATTATGGGGGTCGCTTGAAGGTATACCCACAATGATGAGTGGAAGCCTCTCAAGTTGATTTCAGGCTAGATACTCTTCCTTTGCGCGGGGATCGGACTGTCGATTATTTCCCCAGGCATCACTGTTGTTTGTGGTAACTTTAGTAGCCTATCTTCTTAGGGTCTTACACAAGGTGAATGTGAAGGGGCAAGTCTTCACAGTACCTAGAATCGACATTGGTCAGACTCACTTGAGCTCCTTGGAGGGTATACCCACAATTATGTGTGGGAGATTGCACCAGGGTGTAAGTCCCTTAAGCAAGTTGTCAATGTAACTTTTGCACCCTATCCCGACCCCTTCTAGTCTTGATTTCGCGACGTTGGATTTCATCACCAACTAGTGACTTCGGAATGAGAAGGTTTATTTGTCTGGTTTGAACTCTAGATTTTATTAGCATGTGTTGTTTTTTTTCGTAGTTGGCCATAGATTTTTTCAGCATAATTTTTAGTTTTGCCAACATAGACCCTCCACGCCATTCACGCAGGGTACAAGGACATCCCCCGGAGAATATGAAAGATTCTACCCCTCTACCCCCTCATTCATTGGAGGGCTCTCCTCAATAGAGTGAGGTCCAGGACACTACCACTGCACAAGAGGAAGGTCCGCCTCTTTGGAAAGTTTTTTATTTATTTTCGATTCTATGGAAGCTTTCCGCAACCCTCCTCGATATGAAAGACGTTTTCTTCAGATGAATTCAGTTGGGGAACCTGTTGTTGATACTTCTGGAATGCTAATCAGACCCCATTCAGGCCTTGGAGATGATTCCTTCTGGACTACTAATATATTTAGAAGCCTACCTTGCACGGTGTGAGATTTTTATGGCTTAGGCGAAGGAGCAAATATACCTGCCATCCCTGAACTGCCCGAAACGTCTACTACTCTCTCAATCCCCCTATATCAATTTTCTGGTACAACTACCTATCTCTTCGTTGGTTTAGACACCTAGTCAGTTGGTCCTAGTTCAACTATTCTACTCCATATGGCCCACTCTACAATGGTCCCTCGTGCTACGACTATTCCCACCGGGAATACGGTCGTTAACCATGATCCCATTGGTACCCCATGTTCCTCTAGACCTACCCCTTCATTCCCACTTGGGTATCATGCTTTAAACCCTTATGCTTCCATCCATACCCGAGTTCCATCCGGATTTTCACTTGGGTATCATACTTCTGCTAGTTATGTTCCCACACCTTCCCAGGTCCTCTCTCGAGGGTCTTATCCACCTCTTCATGGTGGGTCTAGCCCTAGTGGCTCCAATCCAATTGGAAACACTCATCATCTGCTCACTTCCGTTTATAAGATTCTCACTAGGGGGAAATCTTATGCTGGGGGGAAACCTCAATTTGGGGGTCAAACCCAAGTTGGGATGCCACCTCCATTTGGAGGACAACCTCAGGTTGGAACTTATAATTCACAATCTATACCAAATACATCAAACTTGTTAGCTCACCTTTGGAACCTTCATGTTCAAGGAAACCTTCAACCCTCAGGGGGGCAGTCTTCTCAAGATAACTATGGTCAGCCATATCCAGGTTCTTTGAATCCCACTTGGGGTTCAAAATTTCATTCCAGTACCCTTTTCAAGGGAACATCTCTAACCAATCCAACCCTATGGGCTATATGCCTCCTCATCACTGACCAAATCTATCAGGACCTTTTCTTTATATGCAAACTGCTTATGGTCCTATTGGTGTACTGACGGGGTCCTATTGGTGTACTGACGGGGCTTCCTCCCCAAAGTCACCAGTATCCTCAAGTGAATAGATAGTTTCCTTTTTTATCCACTTTGGACTTACCTGATTTGTATAGAATTTTGAATGATCCTATCCATCATTCTCCTCATTGGCCTGTCATACCAGACAAATTACCATTGGACATTCTTAATTTTGATGTTAAACCAGGACAATATCCGAACAATCATGTAATGACCTTCTACCTCTGGTGTTCATCCAAATCTTTGATGGATGACTCCATTCGATTACGTCTTTTTCAACGAACTCTCACGGGTTCGGCTGCAAAGTGGTATATAGAATTTTTGCAAGGCTTATTCAATGACTTTAATACCCTAGCCATGGATTTCCTCATGCACTACCAATTGCCAATCCATTATGAAATGGGAACCAAGATTTTGATTTCTTTCAAGAAAAATAAATCCACTCACATCTCTGATCACATTCATGAGTGGAGACGAAGACGACGTTAAATCGAACTTGATCTTCCTGATCAGTTATTGGCAGAATGGTTCATGAAATCCTTCATGAATTACATCCTTGTGACATTTCCAAGAGTGGAGTTGTCACAGAAGAATAGGTGATTAGTCGTGCTCAGTACCTCGATCTCATTTACTAACAAACATGTACTCTTTACGATTTTCTCCCTGATGCTCCTCGCCCTTCTACCACAACCACCTTAAACAACTTCTCATGTTGTTGATGGTGTGATAGGTACTTTCCATGATCAACCTCAATCTGCACAGGCCTCTCACACCAATCCCAAATCCCATGCTTCTAATGTTCAAATTGCTCCGACTCCCACTCCTCCCATCGGTAAAAATCCATAAGTGAATGTTGTTCAATCTACTCCTACCGGTAAGAATAATCTAAAAAAGGGAAGGATAGGAATAAGGAGGATAAGAAAAACAACCCACAATCCAATAAGACCAAGTCACAACCTATTGATGATAAGGAAAAATGCAAGCCTCGCTATCCTTGCCTTATCTATTGTGATGATCACTACATGAAGGACTGTCCAAGATGTGTCGAGGTCACAAAGTTCCTTCAAGGGATCACCAAACCTCCTACACCTGATGTGTTGTCTCATCCCTTCCCTTCTCAACAACAGGCTCAATTGGTCATCCATGATAAACCTTCTTCCTCCACTACCTCCTATGTCCTTATGTGTACTGGTGATTCAAAAATGAATGATGTCACACTTACCACTCGAGCCAAAGATTACTCTTCCTCAAAGGAGGAAATTGATGACACCCCACCTTCATTCATTCAACAGTCTCCCTTGACTCCACCTACCAATGGTCCTCTTCATCCTGAACGACTGAGCCTCGATACATTTCTTCGCCCTCCCCCAAAGGGTGTTGTCCAAAAGTCTTCCTTCAATCCTCATGCACGTGCTTCTCAGAACTATAGTATTGTAGAAGATATGGCAAAAGCACCTTCCGCGATGTCGGCTCTTGAGGTCCTTCAAAGTTTTCCCATTCAACAAAAGGCTCTATTAAATGCTATTGGTGGAATTGACCCTACGGATACAAATTTGATAATTTTTTACCTGGAAGATCACATTCCAAGGTTACCCCCTCAACTCACATTTCATATACAAGTTGTTATCACAGATAAGAACATTTGTTGGACAGTCATTGACGAGGGTGCCTTGACGTGCATAATGTTTGTTGCTTGTTGGAAATCCATTGTCTCTCCTCCCCTAACTGAATCACACAACACGCACAAAGCCTTCAATGGCCATGGCTTTAAATCCTACGATGTACTCCCTTTGTTTCCTATTATGTTATAAGGAAAATCGATCAATGTTGAAGTTGAGGTCTTTGACACACCTCTTAATGACAACCTCTTACTTGGTCATAGCTGGATTGGTTCCATGCTTGCATTTGTGTCTACTCTTTTCCGTGTTGTACATTTTCCACATCAGGGAAAATTTGTTATAGTAGATCAACTGGCCTTTCTTAACTCGTATACTTCTACTAGCAACGTACCCTTCATTTCCAAGAGACCTCCTGTGTATGAGAATTTCAGTTTGGGTCTTCTTAAAGATTCAACTTTTATGGGTACATTCCCGATCCCACCACTCAAAGTTCCACCTCCTTTGGTTGCCTCGATTAACATTATTTCCACCTCCATCCATGAAACCCCCGTGTCTTCTGACCCGTGGATAGTACCCGAACCTGGTGATTATCTTTGTTATGGTCACCAGATTCCTTTAAGACTGGTTGAATCCTCTTATCAAGCCATTCAATCGTCTAACCCTTCTACTCCCTCTCTTGGTGATTCATCTCTTGATCCATTTCATGTTATCTTTCCTACGAACGAGATGGTCATGTTGGTTATGTCCATGGAAGACACCCCATGGGATGATGGGCATCATCGTTCCATGTTAATCCATAATATTGGCTCATTACCCCTTAATTGGGGCATATTATATTAGTAATGTTATTTTATTTATGTCGCCTTTAGGCCATTAGTTGTAATTATACCTCCTAGTCTCCTATATATACCAAGGAGACATTTTCATTTTGAATCATCTTCCTAGTCTCCTCTATATATACTAAGGAGACATTTTCTACTTTGAATCATCTTGTAATTTAAACATTTAAGTGGGTAAAAGGAGGTTTCTAATAGGCTCATTATTTGAAATTATATCATTTTCAAGGCTGAGTAATTTTTCTAGATAATTTTTCTATGCTATATTGATATTTGGTTCTTAACATATGGTAATGAGCTCAAGGTCTTGGGGTTTCACATACATCCGGAGACACCTCGGAATTTTAGCTATAACCTTTTTCTACAACATTTAAGAAGGAATGTCTTTGGAGGATATTTAGTAGATGGATCAAGGTACGTTGGTTAAAATTTTATCTCTTGAGTCCTTACACTTTAGGAGATATAGCCTGTGAAAGATAAGGTTCTGGAATCATCCCTCGAATCGACATTGTATAATTTTCAAGTATAAAAACTTTTCTGTAATGTTTCAAACCCTGAAATCTGGAGGATATTTACAAAATTAGTAAGGTATCTTTTGTAAAAATTTTAGCTTCGTCATCTTAAATTTGTAGATACACCCCTGTAAGATAGGGTATCTCGACTAACTTCTAATGACTAGTCTCTTCAATAAGGTATTCCAGCTTAAAACAATCATAAATTTTTCCTCGAGTATCCAAATTGAGTGGGAATGGTTTCATTGGATCGTGGACAGTCTGTAGGAAGTATTTTATGGTGTGGTTTCCACCTTATATCAATCATTTTGTGTGGCGAATGCTAACCTGATCTCCCGGAAAGGAAAAAAATCGGCAAGTTGTGGGGAGGTGACCACTGTGAAATTCCACTTGGTACATCCACCTTGACTTAATCTGGCATTGCAGAGAGAAATACTAGAGAACCACATAAAATAAGTTTCATACCCAAAAGGTTCAAACTTGGGAGATACAACGTAAGAAATATTGTCCAGCAGAACCACCCAAAAATCAAGGTTCAAAAGCTTATCACTTTGGCCAACATGCCACCAAAAGGGAACTTATAACTTCAAATAAGCCTCCAAAAAAATCCCACTTGACCTCCTTTGATGAAGGTGAAGAAACGCGAAGGGACATAAATGAACTAAAAAAGAGTGATGGATCTAATGAAAGCTGTTGGATACTAAGATGGATTCAATGGAAGCTAAGTTGATACTAAGATGGATGGATTTAGTAAGTGGGAGATCATGGAAGTATTGAAAATTTTGCAATGTGAGAAGACCTGAAAGTGAAAATCCAACCCATGAAATTCATGATGAGGAAAAAGGAAGGTGAATCAAGAATGGAGAAAACTCCAACTTTATTTGAAGGCCAACCACATTCCTAAGATTGATATGAGGGAAGTTTGATGGCAAGGACCCAATCACATGGATACTTCAGATGGAGCAATTCTTTTGATCTTCATAATGTGCCACATACACAAAGGTAAATTTAATTCCTGTTTCTTTATATTTAAAACCCAATAAATTTTTATGGTATCAATGATTTTGTTAAGTCACAAATCACCTATCACTTGGACAATTTTACGTAAGAAATGATAGCACACTCTGATGATACAAGGAGCAATACCCTGTTTAGCCAATTGATAAATCTCAAGCAAAAGGTTACGCTATCATACATTGAGAAACTCAAAGATTGAATATAAAGGTAACTGATATTTAGGATGAGCACTTGATTGATGTATCTATAGGAACTTCTAGCGGGATAACATTCAACATGAGGTTCACCTTTGGGAACCCAAATCATTGAGAATGCATTTAAGGTGGCAGAATGTTGAAAGTAAAAATATGGCTATGCATACTAGAAGGACCAATCCTAACATCTATAGAGAGAACAATGTTCCTTCTTCTAAAAACACCTCAACCTACAAGGTTGACACCTCAACAATTGGAGGAAAAGAAAAGAAAAAGGTTTATGCTTTAATTGTGACGCTAGCAATGCATGTATTACAAGTGTGTGGAGAAGAAATTATTCTACATAGATTGGTGAAGAGGAAGAAGAACAACAACAAGAACCATCTCAAGATGAAAACGTGAGAAGCAATTTCTGGCCTCAAGAGTTGGACTCCTCTACGATATAAATGTAATGCATCATTGAACTAGTAACTCCTCAAACCCTCAAGATCAAAGGATACATCAAAAAAGAGAAAGGTAATAGTCCCAATTGATTATGACAATACTCATACCTCATCCACTATAAATTAGCCAAAGATCTCAATTCGTTGCATAAGCATCCAAAGCATGAGTTTCCAAGTAATGATTGTAGATGGAGGAACCAACTGCTTGTGTTTCACAAGATCAATATTACCATGGGGAATATGTAATGAATAGTCCAATGATTGTTATAACCATGGGTGTTGTTGATGTTGCAATTAGAACCAATGGTTACAACCATTAGGAACAATGTCTTTAATTTTCAAGAACTCTTCGTACCTTTCATTGGAAGGAAAAAGACATTGGAGTTAAGAGGTACTACTGTGGAAACCCTCGGTAAGGTGATAAGCCTCTAACCCATTAAGGACAAAAATTTTGAAAAGGCATCAAGGCATAGTTGTGTAATAACTATGCTCACTAGATGTTCAAAACATCTAAGCCATCTATTCCTCAAGATCTCCAAAGGATCACGATAAGCATTCCAAAGTATTTGAAGATATTCCCAAAGTTAGTCTTCCACCCACTCGAAATCATGATCATGAAATTCACCTAATCTCTGGGAGTAGCCTCTTCCCAAAATCAGGGCCACATGCATACTCCCTACAATCTTAAGAGTGAAATTCAGCACTATTGAAGAAATGTGTTAGAGGTTGGCACTATTAGACCTAGCCAAAGTTCCACCTCAAGCACTAGTGGTAATGGTATTCAAGAAAGATAGCCTTCCATGCATGCATGTGTCCGCATTATAGAGAGCTCAACAAGATCACTCATTAAAGATAAGTTTCCATTCCCATTGATGAATTGTTAGGATGAACTACATGGAGCAATCTATTTCACAAAATTGATCTTCGCTCGTGGTATCATCGTGATCGTAATGAAGGAATAAGACATCCAAAACAACATTTGAACTCATGAAGGCCAATAAGGAATAATCTTATCATGCCTTTGGCCTTACAAATGGACCTTCCACATTCCAAGGGTTTATGAATCTACTTTCAAGCCCTTGATTGAAAATTTGTGTTAGTATTTTGATGTGATATATCAATCTATAGAAAGTCTTGGGAGGATCATGTGCCATATGTTGACAAGGTGCTGCTAACAACTTCTAAAGGAGAAACAACCATATGCCAAACCATCCAAATGTTTCTTTGGAGTAAAAGGAGGTAGAGTATTACATTGTATCTCATGAAGGTGTCAAGGTAGACCTAATTCAAGACTAAGGGCCATGATGGATTGGCCAATTCTCAAAACATTAAAGAATCTAGAGGATTTTGGCTCTTTAGGAGGTTACTTTTCACTACAAGTTTGTCTGAACTATGGAAGAATAGGAAACACCTCTTTAACGCATTAATTCAACTAAGAAGGATGCATTTTCATGGACTCCAGAGGCAAATCCAAAGATTTGGAACAAATTAAAGAGGTGATGTGTAACTCCGCCTTAACCACTCCATACTTCACAAAAACCTTATTGTGTAATGTGATGCCTCGAAATGGAATTGGTGTTGTCCTAATGCAAGGAAGGTGCCCGGATTTTGAAAGTCATTCACTCAAGGGAAAGGACTTACACAAACCCATTTATGAGAAAGAAATGATAAAAGGAATACCTACATGCATTGAAGAAATGGCCCTGCGTCCTTACCTAATAGGTAGGCACTTCAAGGTCAAAACATATCATGATAGTCTTAAATACTTCTTGGAACAAAGACTATCTTCAGAAGAACAACAAAAATCGGTAACCAAGATATTGGGTTATGATTTTGAAATTGTCTATAAAAAGGGGAAGCAAAATGTTGTGGCATATGCACTCTCAAGAAAGGATGAAGATGTTAAGTCCTTTCTCTGTGCTATCTTGATCATCCAACCTGATTGGATAATAGAAGCAAGGAATGAATGGAAGATTGAGGAAAAAGTGTGGACTCTCATTCAAAGGTTGCAGTAGGACTCTAGTGCATCAGATACATTTACATGGAAAAAGGATTCACTATGGTACAAAGATAGCTTATATTTATGTAAGAACTCCCAACTCAAACAAAAGGTACTATTGGAATTGCACACCACTCAAGTAGGAGGGCACTCAGGATTTTTCAAAACCTTCCATAGAGTCAAGAAGGATTTTTTCTGGGATGTCCTTAAAACTGATGTTCAAAGGTTTGTGGCAGGATGTTTGGTTTTCCAACAAAATAAGGTGGAAACAATTAAGACCCCTGGTCTTTTACAACCATTATCCATCCCAAGTCAGCATTGGGAGGAGGTTTCCATGGATTTTATCATAGGGTTACCAAAGTCTGAAGGAAAGAGTGTCATCATGGTGATTGTTGATAGACAAACCAAGTACGAACACTTTTGTGCACTCTCTCATCCCTTCAAAGATAGTACAGTTGCCATCGCATTCATGGAGACAGTTCAAAAGCTACATGGCAGCCCAAAGATTATTGTAAGTGACAGAGATCCCTTCTTCACTGGACATTTTTTGACAGAATTATTTTCTTATTTGGGTACTCAATTGGCTCATAGCTCATCCTATCATCCTCATTTTTATGGACAAACCGAGATAGTGAACAAATTTCTAGAAGGCTACATTCGTTTCTTTGTCTCTGATAAACAAACACAATGATTCAAATGGATACCCTTGGCAGAATGGTGGTGTAACACTTCCTTTCATACTGCAACAAAAATGACACCATTTATGGCACTTTATGGATACCACCCTCCTTCCATCACTTCTTCTCTAAAATAAAAATCTAAGGTTCAAGTAGTGGAATATCACATCGAGAATCAAAAAAAAGTTCTCCAAATCTTAAAGGACAACCTAACCATGGCACAGAATCGCATGAAACAACAAGTAGATCAACATCGTAGTGAAAGAAGTTTTGAAGTAGGGGATTTGGTATTTTTAAGACTACAACCATACAAACAGATGTCCCTTAAGCAAGCCAAGAAGGATAATAAATTATCACCAAAGTACTATGGCTCTTATAAGGTGTTGCAAAAGATTGGTACTATGGCATACAAATTAGAGCTGCCTGCATCTTCACGAGTACACCTAATTTTCCATGTTTCATGCTTAAAGAAGGTTATAGGCGACAAGATCCCAGTTCAAACTATATTTCCAGAACTTGACGAGGAAGGAAAAATCATATTGGAGCCTGAAGCCGTCACTGAAACAATAATTCACTAGCTGAGGAATAGATCCATTTCAGAGTATCACATTAAATGGAGGAAACTACCGGCTGAAGATTCCACTTGGGAAGATGAGTCTTTTATACAGAAGCATCCAGAGTTACTCAAGCGTTGCAGAGAACACTTGTCTCAAGGGGAGGGGCATGTTAAGCCCTAATATTGGCTCATTACCCCTTAATTGGGACATATTATATAAGTTATTTTATTTTATTTATGTCGGCTTTAGGCCATTAGTTGTAATTATACCTCCTAGTGTCCTATATATATCAAGGAGACATTTTCATTTTGAATCATCTTGTACTTGAACATTTAAGTGGGGTAAAAGGAGGTTGCCCCCTCGAAGAGGATCATTATCTAAAATTATCTCTTTTTCAAGGAGTTGAGTACTTTTTCCGAGGTTTTTCTATGCTATATTGATATTTGGTTCTTAACATTCCATCCTCTTCCTGGAGAAGCACACCTTAGAGAGTTACCAACGGATCTCAACTCCGTCGACCATTGTCGTTATTTCTTATGTTCCCGAGTCCACACATGATGTGTTATACAAAGGGAACTTGAGTAACATTTCACCCACCATCCCCCTCGACATATCTATTAAACCTGGAGTTGTTGAAAATGTTCACATCGAAGCTTCATGTTCCACTGATGCGGTTGTCACATATAAGTCCCTTTTTCAAGAGTTTTGTGACATCTTCGTATGGAGCTATGAAGAGATGTCGAGTAGTGACCATGATATTGTTGTACATGAAATTAATACCTACCCGAGTGCTAAACCTGTCCGGCAGAGACTTCACCCGGTCCATCCTCGTAAGGCAGTTAGTATCAAGCTTGAGGTCAAAAAACTTCTTAAAGTTGGCTTTATTTATCCCGTGGATTTAACTGATTGGGTATCCAATCTAGTTCCAGTTAACAAGAAACAAGGTATGATCCATGTCTGCGTTGATTATAGGGATATCAACAAAGCTTGTTCTAAGGACAAATTTCCTACCCCCTTGGTTGACCAAATTGTCGACGATTGCACCGGAAGCGAGATCTTCTCTTTGATGGATGGTTTCTTCGAATATAATCAAATCAACAGTTTACCCG
>SNQJ01S0144645.1:0-15643 GCA_010110895.2 Picea sitchensis
GTGGCTCAACTTTTCATGGATCAGGTCTTCAAGCTTCATGACATGTTGCATTCTATTGTTTCTGATCGCGACCCAACTTTCACCATCAATTTTTGGCAAGAACTGTTCAAGCTACAAGGCACCAAATTACATCTCAGCACAGCTTATAATCCCCAAACTAATGGTCAAACTAAATTTGTCAACAAGTGTTTGGAAACATATTTGAGGTGTTTTTCATCAGAAAAGAAAAATCAGTGGGCTCAATGGTTACCCCTATTTGAATGGTGGTACAACACTTCGTAGCATACAGCTACCAGCATGACTCATTTTGAAGAAGTATATGGACAAAATCCACCTTCAGTTCTCTCATACTTACTAGGTGTCTCAAAGCTCCAAGCGGTTGACCAAACGCTTACAGTTTGAGAGGCTATTCTTCATACCCTGGAAGAGAATTTGGTCATGGCACAGAATTGTATGAAGTAGCAAGTATATCAAGGTCACTCTGAACGTCAATTTGCAGAAGGGGATCAGGGGTTTCTTCGACTGCAACCTTACAAGAAAAATTTCCTCAAGGCCGAGCATTGTCAGAAGTTGGTGCCCAAATTTTGTGGTCCTTATATCATTCTCAAGCATGTGGGATAGGTGGCCTATCAGTTATCTTTTCCCATTCATTCTAAGCTACATCATGTTTTTATTGTTTCATTCTTAAAGAAGTTGATTGGAACTAAGTGCAAAATTCAAACCAACCTTCCCAAGTTGGACGAAGAAGGATCTATTTGGTTATATCCACAAGAAATTTTGGACCAGCATGAGTGTCACCTGCATCAGCGAACCATCAAGGAAGTGTTAGTCCAGTGGAAAGATACAACTCGAGCAGATTCCACTTGGGAACTAGCTACCATTCTGTAGCAATTTCCACGTCTCAAGCCTTGAGGACAATGTTTTTTTTAAGGGGGAGTACATGTTAGGGACCTAACCCTCACGTAGGTAGAACAATATATTCAGATGTAATAAAGGTCAATATTAATGAGGCCTTACAATAAAGTATAATAAGTCGAATGTAAGAAGACCTAATATAAGATTTCGTTTCTAAAAGGATATTCCTCTAGATGGTTCTTTTGATAGACATATTTAGTATAAATAGGAGTCCAGGGTATGAGAACCCTAGCTTGGATATTATTGTAATAGATATCTTCTCGACTGGAGGTTTCCCCCTCGAAGAGGCCCGTGAACATTGCTCTCAAAATCAAAGTTCTCTTTCTGGTGTTATTTTGATATCATTTCAGTGTTATTGTGGTGTTGTTTTGGTTATATTGTTGTTTATCTGCCATTTCTAGCATTTTATTTATGTTCTAGAATTTTCATCTAGAATTTTCATCTATCAACTCAAAGGAAAGGCATCCATGTGGTGGGATCATCTTGTGCAGGTGTAGCATATTAAAGAGAAAAATGTTACTTGGAGGGAATTCAAGAAGTATTTTGAAAATAAATATTTGGCTAAGAGAACTATAGCAGGGTCTTCAAAAATATAGAAGACATTAATAAAAGCTTTTCCAATTGTATACAAATGGATAGCTTAGAAGGTGGGTGGTGGGCCTAAAGTGAGAATAGGAGGGGATCCTTGGGTGGGATGTGCTGGAATTTTTAGACTTCTTGAACCATTGAAAATTTCACTAAATCTAGAAGGCATGCGCTATTTGGTAGAGGCAACAAACTCTGACAATACTTCTATTTGGAATTGGGGTCGGAAGGAAGCAAATAGGATAGGTTTGCAAGGGGAGAAATTAGATTGTCAGACTCTGTATGTACAAAAGTCGAAACACAGTGAAATCAAATTAAGGGAGGAACATGATGAATTGCTTGGTCTAAAAACACTTCATTGGTAATATACACAACTAATTTATTATATAAAGCAATGTTTTAGTAAGAGGAGGAAAATGATGAAAATGGCACTGGAAATTTGTATGGAAAATAAAATCTTATCTAAAAGAAAGAGTTTTCCTTTGGTTAGTTCTTGCAAACAAAATCTTGAGTTGGGACACTTGTAAAAAGAAACATGGTATGGGCCAAGAAGGTGCATCTTCTGCAAAAGAAATGATGAGACCTTACCTCACCTAATGGTAACCTATCCTTTTACAAAAGTAGTATGGGCGGAAACTCTAAAATTAGCAATCAAAAATGGTAAATGATGAGATATTGTAGTGGTTTGTCTAGATATTTGGATTAAGGAAAAATCTATCAAGGCTCACAAATCTCTCCCTTGTATAGTCTTTTGCAACATTTGGCTAGCTAGGAATGATATGATCTTTCAAAATAAAGAAATGTCACCCATTCAAGTTTTTTGTTAAATAAAGTATGTTTATGAAAGAGTGTGGAAACTAGGTAAGAAAAAACCTCCAAGAATGGGTACTAGTCCAAATTTTGATAAATCATATTGATTGGAGAAAATCAAGAGAATTCTCTACTAAGTGGGCTTAAAGTGTCATATTCTTAAAAGAAGAACACAAAATAACCTTTAAAGTAGCTTTAGGATATGAAACAAATAATTTGGTGCAATTGAATGCTCTTTGGATGTTGATGAAGCTAGCAGTTGAAAAAGGGGTGGCTTTATCACACATTATGAGGGATTCCAAGGTGCTTATAGACTGGATAAATGGTAAAAATAACATGAAAATTATGTCCCTTCTACCAATAATGAAAAGGAACAAAAAATAAATAAAAGATTTTTTTTTTAAATCATCATATGTATAAAGAATTGAACTCCAAAGATGATGATATTTCTAAGAAAATCCTTGGCTCTTCATCCAAGTTCCTTCAAGTCAAAAGAAGAAGAGGAAGGCACTCAACCTACATGTATTTGGAGATCTATATATGATTATATATTCTCAATTACAAGGAAATGCAATCAAATTATGGCAATGTTTCATGAAAAAGTTGCTCGCGATTTATTGATATAATTATATAAAGATTTTTCGGGTTATTGTTTTTATGAGGACAATTGTATAATCTACACTCGTGTTGACCAAAATTTGGTCACCTATATATTCTTTCTCCTAGAATAATTAAAAAAATGATATTGGAAGATGAAAAATTTTGAAC
Source organism: Picea sitchensis (assembly GCA_010110895.2). Lineage (NCBI taxonomy): Eukaryota > Viridiplantae > Streptophyta > Pinopsida > Pinales > Pinaceae > Picea > Picea sitchensis. The sequence continues at coordinate 3,079 of SNQJ01S0144645.1, forward strand.
TATTATATGTTCATTGCATATCCCTCGATATCAACTTCGCCATGGATTTCACGGAATCAAAATCAGAGTCTCCATGACCAAGATACACATACTTTTGTCTAGAATTCCAATGGAGGTATTACAAAAAGAAATATGAAAAATGTTCTAAGTGACATGTTCTCTCCTCTCTTTTCCCTTCACCTCTATTTATTCTCTCATTTTATACTTAGTCATTTTTCCCATTGTCTCATTGATTTCATTTCCCCCTTACCATTTTCCACACGTAGCCATTTTTCCTTATTTCTTTCCACGTTCACTTTCATTTCCATTTTCCTTTATTTTCCCACTTCTTTTTATTTTCCTTTCCATTTTCATTATCTCATTTTTCATTTCTTTCCTTTTCCCTTTTTCCTTTCTCAAATTTCACCTAATTCATTTACTTTTCATATATCTATTTTCATTTTCATATTTTCCATATTTCAAATGACCCATTATATACTTTCCAGACTTAGTCTTATTTACTATGGATTACCATGAGTTTGTGGGTTGGTGATATTTCCTAAGAGTATGTGTTATCTCCGCCACCCCCACAATGCACTTTGACTTCCGCCACCTTCATAATGCACACAACTCTTTTTACTACTCTTTACTATGTAACTCTTCCAACACTTAGCTAAATATATAAGTTACCGCGAGTTCACAAGTTCTTGGGTTCTTCGGTTGGTAAGGGTTGATATGTTTTTATCTCGTATGTTATTTGCAAGTAATACTGACCAATTCTCAATACTTAGAACATTTTACAACTTCTTTTTACTACTATTTACCTCAGAGACACGTGGCAACATACAAAAAGTGACACATGGTGTGCTTTATTGGGTGACATATGGAAGATTCTTATTTGCAGATTGTTGGCCTACCGAGTGATGACATGTGGCAACATTTGGTTGGGTGACTCATCATTTCTGACTGGTCATATTTGTGGTTGACTGGGCATGCAAAATTATTATTATATTCAACGATTTTCCAAGGGTCAACTCATCTAAGCTCCATAGTATCCTCTCTTTTGTATTTATTGTCAAGTGTATGTTACACTTAACATTATATACGACTGAGAACTTTTTATTCTCATTCATGTGGGATAAGAATAATGAAGAAAAGTCAAAATTCAACAAAGGAGGTCGAAATTAAATCAAGGGTCCACACTTACCAAGCTAACTTGATCGACGGTGGTTGAGTCACGATCTTACAAAGGATATATATTGAGCTCCCAACATACATTTGTAGCACACTTTATATCGTTGTAAAGGTATTTAGATGTAGAAGATGGTGGTATAGTTTTTAAGTGTTGAGTGTTGAGTGTTGAAAAAAAATTCTCATAAATTAAAATATCGGTTAGCTGCATTTTTTAATGAGTCTGTGTAACAACTCAACTTCACGAGCTCATATCTTGAGATCCGGGCAACGGATTTGGGAAAATTTTAAATCGTTGGAAATATAAGATGATGAAGAGAACATAAGAAGTGGTTTACATGGATAAAAAGTTGGTTTTCACTTCTAGAAAGTTAAATTACAGTTGTCCTCATTTAGTGGAGAATTATTATTTTTTTAAATAAAAGTTTAATTAAAAACTTTTATTAAAAATGGAGAGGGACCCATTTTCAATATAATTATATTAATGATGTGAGTTCATTAATTAGGAATTAATGAAGCATTATTTAAAGGGAATGTTCCAAGAAAATTTTCGTACGAGAATTTCTAGAAGGGAGAAACCCTAACTGCTCAGGCAGTTAGAAAATATATCCTTAAAAAGAGAAGAGAGTCTCCATCAAAGGTCTAGTAATCAGTATTGTGAGAGGGGAAGGGTAGAATATCAAAGGAAGAAGAAGGTACAACCATGGATACACAATCAAGCTTTTGATCAAAAGAAAGAAATCTCTATCTTCTCCATTTTTTTATATATATTCTTCTACACCACTTCTCATAGCTTTATGCTTGAATCTCAGAGTTGGGCACAAGGCTGATTTGTTGAGTGTTCTTCTTATATTCTTCTAAAGTATTTTCTTATATGATCATGGAGTATTTGCAGCCACATACATGGTTTTCAAAGCTTGTTGTGATGAAGAACATATTTTCATGAATAAAACTCCGCAAATAATTGTTTCGGGGTTGATCTTGACTGTATCTTGTAACCCAGAGTTTTGAATATGAGGTATTTGAGGTTGAACTATCAAATTATCTTTTGATCTTAATTGTAGTACTCTGTTAAAATTATTTGAGACGATCAATTCATTCTCTCCTATGAAGAAGATATGGATGTATTTATATATTACTAATAAGATTGTGTGTGATATTGATCACAATTTTATTATGATGTTGAAGCCATCTTTCAATATTTTTTTATTAAAAGACTTTTGTTTCACATAAATATCATATTGGGTTACTGAAGAACCATTTTCATATAAATCCAAGCACTAAATATTTGGGGTTTGCTTCATAGCACTCCCCCAAATCCAAGATACTCAAAGAGGTTGTCATTTCGATCCTGACGGATTCAAGCGTCAACAACTAGTATGAGGAAATTCTTTAGAAACACCATCTCTTTTTTATTGGAAACTGGTATGAGGGAATTGTTTAGAAACACCATCCTTTTTATTGGAAATTTTATTTAAAGAACATGTTTTTAATAGTTACAAACACATATTTATATATTTTTTATATTTATAAATGAAATAATAAATATTAAATTTTTTATTTAAACTTCTACATATTTATATATTTTTTATATTTATAAATGAAATAATAAATATAAATATTTGTATTTAAAAAACAAGTTTAAGATTAAAAAATGAAAAGAAAAATGACTTTTTAAATTTTTATTTTAATAATTGCATCGAGAGTAATGAGGTGCTCAATCCAATATGGGGGATATGTTGAGGTATTAATGTTAGAGTCGACTCAGCTAAAAATAATTATTATTATTATTATTATTATTATTATTGTTCCTAAGATTTTAAATGAAATGTTTTATAAGTGTTTTCTTCTACCTTCAGTTTTCTGAGAAATAACTTTAAGTGAAATTTATGATAAGACAGTATAAAGGTTGTATCTCGTTATCTGAGTCGTAATTTTAATTTCAAATGATCTAGAAATGATTGACAAAACTGTTAAAATAAAACAAGGTATCAATTACAGATAAGTCTTACCTTATTTGCAGTAGAAGAAAAATAGAAGATGTTCCCTTGAAAAAAGATTAAGAATGCAACAATTCACACACATCACGGGTCTTGATTTTACTCACAGTAAGAACACAGGAAAAATTGTAATGGAATGGACTTCTGATATATTAAGATCACAGTAGATGTTTTACTAAATTGTAATCATTCACTCTTCAAGAACTACAGAAGGAATCTAATAAATGATGGAAACACATGGAAAACACATAACTCAAATGAAACGAAACTTAGAATTTATGTATGCACTTGTATTAATATTCAAAAAGTTCTATCTTTTACATTAGGCTAGAAGAAGCCTTGAATAGATCTAAAATCTATCTATTTATACAAAAAAAAATTCAACTAAAAGAAGTTGGACTTTCCACAATATCTACTCTAATTATATAATACAATCCGAAAGGAAAAACAGAATGCAGATGTTGTTGAGTTATGGCTTGATGTGTTGGCGCTTCATAAGCTCCTTCATTTTCTCGCAGAAGCACTTTCTTTCCTTTATTCATTGAACTAGGTACACATATACATCAAGGCTGCCACAAATCTCGAAGGCTCAACGTTCTTGTTCAATTCGAAGGAAAACACCTTCTTGTGTACTAGTGGCAGCTTCTCCTGGATCTTCTTTACTTCCTGGGTTGTAATTTGATACTGTAAATTTGGCTTCACCAACAACTCATTAATCTTGAGCAAATCAATCAAATTCATCTGTTGGATGACAGATTGAATATTTTCCTTATTTTTTCTAGAGTTTTCCTTATTCATTTATATTTCAATCTGCCACATTGCCTCTGAGATATCGTTTCCTTCAAATTAAACCATTTTTGTTTCTATAGAAGATAGTGTATCCATACAAGCCTCATTTTCCTCTCTGGCAAGTGTTTTTATTTCTTCTACATTTGTCTCCCAAAATTTCAAGGCCATTTCACCCTTCACTTGTTCATATTAGGAAAAAGGGGTGAGACCGGGGATATTGGCTTTCTACCTCCATATAACGAATTCCTGAAAATTGGATCTGTCCAAACATGCATCCTTTTATTTCACATAAATAATTTTCAGAGAATTATTTATTTCTTGATAGTATTTCTGAATAGTATCCACTTTTTTATATAGATCTTGTTGGACAGCTTCCAGCTTCTCATTGATTTCAGATGCATGTGCTTTGAAAGCAGTGATGTTTATTTTTGTGTTCTCCATTAGGAATAATTTGGACTGAAAGTGTTCTATCAAAATTTCCCACTAAGTAATCATCGCTTTGATGGTTTTTTATTTCTAGTGAATCAGCTCGAGTTTCTCATGTAACTGCTTCATCTGTTGTTGATAATTTAACCTGATTTTCTCTATGTCTTTATTCATTATGCTCTTGACAATTTGTTCTTTGTTTTTCATTTCATTTTGCATTTGTTCTACCAAGAGAGATTTTTGTTCCAGTTGCTTGGTTAGATTATCTACTAACCATTGGTTGGCAGTGGCGAAGGCCCCTAGTGAATCTACAACCTTCTTGTCAAACTTGAGATCATCTTGGCCTTTTCTATCATACACTATTTTTTTCCTTTGAGTAACTACTCCATATTTTTGTTGAGATTCTTTCTTTACAATAGCTTTCATTTTCTTGTTGAAAAATAAAATTGAAGGAGGCATTTCTTCAGGAAAGATAGGAGTAAGTTCATCTATGTGAACGACCTTCGAACTCAAAGTTCCAAAATGGGTCACTAAAGTAGTTAATGAGGGAATCAGAGAGATAATTGTGGTGGATATTCCTGGACCTATTGTGCTTGGGATGCCAGCAGAAGTAACTGGTGTTGAATGGGGAAAAACTTGTCCCTAATTCATGAAATCTTCAAACTGGGCTAATATATATTGATCTTTTAGACCTAACAGTGATGTTTTTATCTCTTTAAATAACCCATCTAAACTCTTCAATACTTCTTCAGTTTTGTTTTTAGTGGAGCAACTTGGCTGAGATTCTGTGGATTTAGCTTCCTATGAATATGGAATAGGCCTTGACTCTCCTTGTAAAATCTTGGGAAATTTGTTTCGTCTATGATTTTGGAAGCTGAGGAAACCAGCCTGTTGGTCAGGAGGCAAAGTCCGAAATCTATTTTGAACTTCTTCATAGGATCTAGCTCCCCTAAAAAACTCATCATAAGGAGACTCTTCGTGGATGTATCTTTGCATGTGAATTGAGACAAATTATTCTCTACCACCTTATGTGGATTATGTCTTTTGAATTCGATGTCAATTAATTTGACATCTTCCAATGACCAAAATCTAACAATGTAAACATACCGACCTGAATGAGAAAAGTTGTTCATACTTTTTTCTGAGCCACTTTTAATTCCTTAGTGATTCCTCCTGCTACTGTTTGGTATGCCACTTCTCAGCACACCAGCCTGTCAGTTAAAATTTTTGGAATGGCATGAGGAGGAATGGAGCAACCGAACACTCTAATGTAAAAGAAGTTCTCTTCCATGTACCAGTCTCCAAAAGTGCCTAAGTTTCCCATAATCTTCTCTGAAATCCTGGGTGGCGAGTGGCCATAGATATCTAGATGAATAGGTACCACTACGTTGTGACAGATCTCATAAAATAAATCTTTAGGTACCACTACGTTGTGGTAGAAATGTATAGGCTCTGAATTAGTCAGGGTCCAACTCCAATTCATCAAGGGAAATGGGGTCATGAAGAAAATGGAATCCATGATGTATGTGGACATGTAAAAAGGAGTGTGTTTCCCTTTTGATTTCAATGATTGGTACTCAGCAATATCCTTAGCCAGGTGGTCCGACAACATTTTTTCCCAGTTGAAAGTGTAGCCTTCAGCCACTTCATTCATTGTAGCCACCCACTCAACTGAGAAATGTGCAGGGTTCTTTTTCCCAAATAAACGACTGAGCATCATGGCTATATATAAGATATGAGCATCCAAGGACGTCATGGAATACATACCATGAGCATAGGCTTTGAGCTTGGTCGGATTTCCCCACCAGGTTTTGATTATATCATGACCAAATCTATCGTATTGAGTGAATTCTTTTCTCTCAAAGTCCAGAAGAAATATTGCATTTTAAGTATATTTGGGTGTAAAAGAAAGTGTATATATTACTTATAGGTCCTTTGGTCGAAAAGAGTCGATGGAGGTCTTCTGGTAAGTAATAATTATTTTGGTTTGAATGTCGACGTGCTCCAGATCCCAACTTATCATATCATTATAGCGTATAATATTATGTCATGTAGCAATCCTGTGCAGTTCTTACTGTGCTACCAATCTTAGCTTGGCTGAGAAGGACTCGTCTTCTTCCTCAGCAGAATCATTCGGATAGATAAGAATCTCATGTTCTAAGATATCATAAACCTACTTCCAAGACTTGATGGAGTCTGTAATTCGTGGAGTGGTGTCTGATAGAATGTATGTTTTTGGATTGGAATCATCTACTGATGCATATTGATTCTTTGCATCTTTGTGTGGTGCCATAATCCTCAGGGAAATGAAATTAACCTTCCTGTAACAAGAGAAGTTTGTAATCTCTTAATCACTGAATGAAAAATTATAATTGCAAATGGTAAAATGACTTGTGATTCGAAATGTTTTATTCATAAAGTATATCAATCTTCGTATTGATTTTCTGACAAAAAGATTATTAAAAATCTAATGGAATTTATTACCTGGAAGATCACAATATTTACTCAAATATTTAACTTTAGCCAATCATAAATGGAATTAATACTTCGGCGGTTCAGCGTTCGAAGGTTTTCAATGTAAGAGGGTAGAAATCTCTTGAAGGCCGAATTATCGAAGGAAGTTAATCTCTAATTACTCGTTTTTTTGTTTCAATTAATCATCCTTTAAAAATTGTATTAGTCTTAATTACTTCAGCAGTTCAGTATTCGGGGGTTTTGGATGCGGGATGATATAAATCCTCCGAAGGCCGAATTCCCGGAATAAACATTCGAACGTTATATATATTTTGGGGCTTCGAAACTCCGGAGCTCCGGAAGTTCACTTGTTTAAAAGTGTGGTTCGTACTTCGGCGATTCGGCGTTTGGGAGTTTTGGATGTAGCACAAGAGAAATCTCGGAAGACCGAATTTGTGGAGTGATTAATTAATACTTAATCATGATTAATTAAAGTTGTTAAATGTTTTATTATCCCTTTCAAGCACTTTTTAATTTTTTGTGATATCCAATACTCTGGCACTTTGATACTTCAGTGGTTGTGAACCCAATCTTTGTTTAAACTCCCGGAGTAACATAGCAGAGATGACGTCCTTCTTTGTGACGTGTCAAGAAAGGAGGAGTGACACATGTCACTTGAAATCGTGTGAATCAACTAACACAAATGTTAAAAATAAGTGCCATGTGTCAGCCCAAGAAAATATTTAATGACATGTGTCCTATGATTCATCCACAAGTCATTTTATAAATTATCACGAGGAACTATCTTCGGGACTTCGTAGATTAAGGGTTTTTGTTGTTTAGATTTCTTGAAACTCCTGAAGCGCGAAGCTTCGAAGTGACTATTAAAGGATTTCTTTTAAAATTTGGGCGTCTTTTACATTTCGGAGATCACAAGAACCGTTTGATCAACTTAGTGAAACTCATCGACGAAGGATATTGTAAGCTCCTTATTAATATATAATGACCAAAGATTTATTTAATTAAAAGGCAATTTCCTAAGTTTTTTTTGGTGAAATTGTATTTCTAAGAGGCAAAAACAAAAGAATAAAACTTCAAAATTCTAAGTGTTCTAACATAGGCTCCAGCTGGGGATTGTGGCTCCCTGTGAGGCACGAAATAACAGTAGACCAGGTTCCTTTATTGGGTAAATTGAGTCATTATTTCTTTTTTGAAAAACATTTTCTAGTTTTATTTAAGAATTAATCATACACAGAAAAAATGAACTCATCCAAATCCAAAATATTTAAGCACACTTCATGATTGATCTCAAGTTAGGCTACTAAATATTTCCCTTTCTTAAAATTGATTTCGGAATTGTTTAATATACTGAAAATAATTTTAACTAAAATATCAGACTTTGACCGACTTTGTTCGCTTCAAGGTTAAGCAGATATAACAAATTTATTTAGGGAATCCCTAGTTGGTTCAGGATGTAAATATCACTAGAAAGAGAGCTAGATAACATAGTATGATATATAGATATGTATGATAGCCTTACAAATATCGTGGATATTGCTTCACTGTCAGCGAGCCTGTTTAGTACCCTGGTGAAGTTATCTACTTCTCCCTTTGAATTTCCTTTCACCACTTCAATTAACGAATTTGCATTTCGATGAGATGAGGGAAATCAATATATGAATTTCCTTTCATCATTTCTTTTAGACAAGATGGGGGAAATCGAATTATGAATTTCCTTTCACCTTCTATGTTGGATTTTAATATTTTGAAGTGGGGGCAATCAAGTTGTATGTAACATACAAGGGATGATATCTATTAAAAATCTTTAAAATGAAAAAGAAGGTTTATCTACAATTTTAAGAATACTCTTAAACTAACTTTCTTTCAATTTTCAGTACACCTTCGCCTATAGGAGAAACGTTTTTTGGAATTTCAATCATTTCAAGGATAAACCTTGAGCGGGTTTGTCAGTTTAAAATATGATATCAAAGCTAAAAATTATCAAGATTAGCCTAGAAATGTTTTTTTCAATTAAAATCAAAGGAACGTAAAAAAAATCGCCTAATCTTGTTTTGAAAATATGCTTTTGAGTTTTCAAAGTCAGGATAAGTCTCTTTATTTCTATGAAGACTAAAAGGATGAAAAAGGAGAAAGAAAATATGGAGTGGAAAGAACTTGGGGAGAGGAAGAAGTAACCAAATCAAGGATTTGGAGGATCTGAATCAAAAATATCCTAATCCCACACAATTTTGTGTATTAAATAAAAGTTTTTACTATGCTCTTTCCCGTAGTTGTTATAATTGTTCAGATTTATTTCGAGTTTGTTTATTATTATTTTTATTATTTTTTTAATATCAAAGATAGCTTTAGAGTTTATCAGCATGACACTTCGAGTTATATTTTTCTACATCTCCAATTTTTAGATCAGGTGATAACGTCATCATGATAAAAACTTCCTTCGCATTTATTTCAATTGATTTTTAAATTTTATTCGGACTATAAAGACGAATAGGAACTCATACCTTATTTTTCTTTTGAATTTTCAACAAGGAATATTATTTATCTATCACCTGTTTTTAGATAAATCAAAGCGATGATAAGACGAGTGTCGAGTTTTTCTTGAGCCTCATCTCATGTTCAACAAGATTTATTCTACAAAAGGAATGAAATACAAAATATTAGATAATCCTATAGAATAGAGATGATACATAATGAAGATGCTTTTCATTTTCGTAGTCCTCAAAAAGTTTTTAATGTATTCTCTGTATTATCTTGATTAGCTATTGTTGTTGGGAAAGTCTCCCTATGGACTAGCAAATAGAGTTCAGACTTTGCATGTAGATATAACCGAAGAGAAACTACTTTCTACCTTCATCCCTAGATTTAAATCCCCTTTTCTTAGTAAATGCATGGAAAGATCAACCTACCTCGTTCCCAACGTTTGATGTTGATCCTCTGTTGTGCTTGATTACTTGTTCACAATACTCCGTCCAAAGCTGACCTACATCCAAGACAAGGAACAACTATGCATGCATACTACTTATATACTAACGGGTTAGAAATCCAAACATATACTGATCAAACTATAAACAGTTCATGAATTGGGACAGGAAAAGCATTTTCTTTATTACTTTGAATGAGTCAACTTACAAAAGTTGAGACCGACCACCGCTCCTTGAACCTGATCATGGGCTCCTCTTCTTCTATCCTCCAACTGCTTTTCTTTGAATCTCCTTTGGCATAAGGAAAGGCTAAAGGGTTGGGACAATGGGAATATGTAAATGGGCAGAGTTTCTTTGCTATATTTTTCCTCCTCCAAATGGGACCCCTACCCCTTATTTTATAGGCTAGAAGGAGCTAGGTATTTGGATGAACCCTCGGCCATGCATGGCCGGGATTTTTAGTTAACTCACCCATAGATTTTGTGTTTCGTCGACAACTTTCCTTTTTTCGTGCTTTTGTCGGTCCACGCGGGTTGTTTTGGGTCAGTTATCGTGTACACACATGCAGTAATGGATTAGGGCGCATGGGCCTTTATAAAAGAGGATTTTCAAAGAGTTGTTCAGCAGTGCTTTGGCAAAGAAGGGTTATAACATATGCCCCCTAATGTGTGAGGTCAGAAGAGCATCTGATGGCCAAAATACATTACCAATATTTACTGATGTTTCGAAAGATTGAGCCCAAGGATCAGGAACCGGGAGGTTTCGTCTGCAAAATAACAAATGTCTCACCGAGGTGGGCATACCCATGCTTGGAATAGAATCATGGCTACCAATCAAATACACTGTAGATCCATGTCAAATAACTATAAAGAGTAGCCGTGAACAATACACATCGGAGCTACATCTCGAAATCGAAAAGATATACATATAGAGTATCCATCTTCCAGAAGCTGATTCGGCCTGATGGCTAGAGATGAGATCTTCAGAGCTCGAGCAACAACTTCAAAATATTCAAAACTCGAGTAGGAGTGTATTATGAGTGTACGATTGCACTACCTAGAGATCTTCAACGACTCGTCGATCATGGACTTGATAATCTTGATGATCAGACTGAAGGCTTCAGTGATTTCGAACAAGGACTTCATTGGATGTTCAGGATGGTCGGGTATGAAGACAAGAGACATATTGCAAAGGGGACGACTCAGACTTGGTGACAAACTTCCCTTGGAAAATAGCACGACAAATGATGAGACTCAGGAAGCATGTATGTTAATCATAAGTCTACGAAGCAGGAGGCAATGCAAACTCTCCATATGTTTGGAAGGATAACCAAACGGTGGAGGACACAACTCTTTATAATGAGAAAAGCTTCATAAGGTCGTAGTGCATCCCATAGTCTGATGAACAAACAGACAGATGTGATTTATCCAAGGGCGACTCATTATGCTGCCAATAAAGAAAATACTTTTCCCTTCCTCTTTTTGGGGTATATTTGATTATTTTTTGTTCTTTTCAATAATTGTGGAAAAAGAATAAAGGAATATTACATTACAAAGGAGGAACGAGTGTTGCAAACATACAAGCTCAAGGAACAAGGACAAGACTGATGTTCTAGTAGAATGATACTCGAGAAAAATCCTTCGGGGTCCAAAGGTGTTAAGACGCAAAAGCAAACTGTTACAAGGTTGGCGTATAAGGTATGCAAAGGCGGTTAAAAAAACACACAATGGTAACGTCCTTCGATGTAAGTTTAATAAGCCCGGAGAAGGTAAGCTCAGTGGTTTTTCATACTTAGAGAGTCTGAAAAAACATATAAGGAGACTCCATTGGAGTACCTTTTTCGAAGGTAGTCTAGTCAGTTTGAAAAAGGGGTAAACTAGCACCAACAAGACGTTTATTCAAAACCATTTGAATGAGTGTGATAAAGACAAGATCACTCGACCATTTTTTCATTTTTAAGGAGTCTGAAAAAAGATTAACTATGGACTCCGTCGGGAATATTCTTTTGGACCAATTTTAATGAGTATGAAAGAATAAGGTCACTCGGTGATCTTTTCAATTTTAGGGAGTCTGAAAAGAGCCTAACTATGGACTCCGTGGGGGTTCCTTTTTCGTAAGTTTAGTCCCTCAGGCTCGAAAAAGGGATAAAATTATACCTGAGAGTACTCTTCTAAAGAACGGAAGTTCCATAGAGTATACATGTGTTCGTACAGTTGACCGTCCGGACCGAAAAAGGGGTAAACTACCACCGGATAGACGTGACTTCAAATTTTAGTTTAATGAGCGTGAAAGGCCACAAGATCACTCAGCAATATTTTCATGTTTAGATGGTCTGAAAAGGGCTTAAAAGAAGACCCGTTATTTTTTGGGAGTCCTGAGGTGTAAACATTACCCAAGCTGCAGAGGCAAGCCTCCGAGTGTGCCGACTACCACCATCTGCATACCCAACGAACACCTTGAAATCACTTGACATCTGCCATATTGACGAAATATAACATCAATGACACGTCCATAACATTTAAAAGAAACTAAAAAGTAATAGTACAAATACCATACATATGTTACAAAACATTACCCACAGTGACCTGCCAATGAGTAATACTTCTTAAGGTAGAGCCCATTTCTAGGCTCCGCCAAAGCATTCCCTTCAAAATCAACTAGACGATAAGCACCCTTTTTTAATACCTCTTTTATGATGAAAGGTCTGAACCACATGGGTTTGAATTTTCCTGCCCCCAGGGGGTCCTTATCTTGGTCATAGACCAGGACAAGGTCGCCTTCAGA
>SNQJ01S0144646.1:0-13202 GCA_010110895.2 Picea sitchensis
GGGATTAAATCCCACAGATGGATGTTGAAACCCTAGCTAGGGGTAAGAAGAGATTGAAAACTTACACTGGGAAAAATGAGGATGTTGCCTTTGGAGGCACCCTCGTAGACCTATACATAGGGTATATTTCTTTTCCCACATGGAAATTAGCCCGTGAGGGCCTTAGACATTACGATGATATCCCTAGACATCATCCAGAGGTATGGCTTAATCTTGGACGACATTTATGAGGCATTGGCACATATGGGCATGGTTTTAGGCCTTTGGAGGCCCAAAGTTTCACCTTCCCTACCCAATGTTCCATACTTGGGGATCTACGTCACCCTAGAGGGGCATGACGTCACCCCTAGAGTGATTTTTAGATGAAAATTAATTTTATTTTTTCTAGATTTAATTTGTGTAAAAAACTGGCCAGGTCGGTCGAGTAATTATGAACCAAAATTAATTTTAGGTTAAATTTTGTATACATAAGAAGAAAGTGACATTAGTTTTCATCACAACTTGTCCTTGGAGATAAGAGGTCTGAAATTTGCGCTCTCTTGAGGTCAATGGATTAAATTGTGAGGAACCACTCTTGTGTAAGGATGATTTTTTCAACTTGGATCAATTTTGGAAGTTTTATGGTGATCTTGCATGATATTCTCATGATTATTCTTGGTGCAAGTAAGTGAAATATCCATTTTATCATATATTGAATGGTTTATTGCATGGTTTTATTTGGTCATACAATATTATGAAATTGCATGGTGTATTTAATGCTTGATGTAAGAAACTTAAATTGCTACTTTGTTACTTTTTATTCGCCAAGATTTTCATTGGATTGATATAGTAACTAGTGAAACCCTAGAGCCCTAAATTGCTATCATTCTAATGGTTTGGACTTAGTTATTGTTGTGTAAGTTTTACTCCATAAAAATTCTAAGGAGAGAAATACACTAGGGCCTAGAATTTCCTACACCTTAGCATCTTGTCTCTTGAGGTTAAATCCTAGGAAGACTTAAGTTACTACTTATACTATGTTTTCTCTCTCTTAGACTTTGTGCATCATCATTATTGATTTTCATCCTTAGAAGAAGACATCCACCTTGAATCCATTACCCTTGAAGGCACTAGTCTTCCTCTCTTACTTCTGGACAAGACTCAACTCAAACTCCTTCACTTCATACTCAAACGCTTTCACCTTATACTCTACTAATTTGCTAACCTAGTCTAGAAATACTAACAACTAATTTGTTGTTGTCATAATCACTGCTACAACTATCATTTTGCAACTTATATTAGCCTACTAACTATCTAAGTCATCCCATAATTTGTATAAGGAAAGGTATTATCAATAAGTGTTAAAGTGTATGTTTAATTTCCCTCTTAGAGTGAAAATTATGAAGGTGTTACCATTGTCATAGTTGTTGTTACAACCATTGTTGTAGCCCTTGACAACCCTAAAATTCATCCATAAAACCATTGGGCACTTGTACTAAGAAAACCATAATCATTGGGTATTGAAGTAGTGTCTTATTTCTTTATTATAGCACTTTTCTGAAGTGGTTTCCGTTGTTGTCATCACCATTAATTAATGTTGTTATAAATGTTTGGACAACCATTTAAGTCATTCATTGACTTGTATTTATATTGGAAAGTGTGAGTGACCAACCATTATCAAGTTTGCAAGGCTGTTGTAACTCTTCCTTGTCATAATAACTTACACCTTTCAAGATACATTGTTGCTACTATAATATCGCTTTCATTGTATAGTAATTTTTTCATGAAACACATAATTTGTTTAATAATTCATTGATTATAACTTGAGCTACCAACGTTTGATGTTCCGTGGTAAAAGGAAGGTACAAACCCATTCTCATTTCCCCTTGTCCTTTTAAACATCACCAAAGTGACTTCTTCTACTGAGTGACCTAGAGAGAGGGGTGGGTTTTCACCATATATTTTTCCCTTCATCAACAAGCTAGGTCCTAGGATGTCTCCCTTGGAGTGAGGTTTTCCTCCTCCTAAAGAGAACGAGGTACCCTATTGGGGCAACAGTGATAGGGTTACCTCTGTGTTACGTCAATCTAGGCCTACCTTATTTTAGGCTTTGGGAAAGTATAGATTGTGCGACAACACACGCCATTGCCACTTTTTTTTCCATCAACTTTGTTCACTCCCCCTTCATTTAGGGAAAAATAAAGTGCAATTGAAGGATTGAAACCAAGTCTTGTATCCACATAATGCACTTGTTTCTCAATGGCCTTTTAAAAAATTCAAGAGCTCATGTTCAAGGAAATGTTTGTCTACAAGAGATAATGTTGAAGGATCCTTTATCCATTGTATGTCAAACCATTCATTACTTTTGGTGTGTGAGATTCATGGTGAGTTAACGTTGATACGAAGAAAATGTGGTTCTATTACATGGGCTTATATTCAATTACTTTCAAGAAAAATCCATGGACATACATCTTTATATAATACATTGCATCACAACATTGGAAGAATTTCATGTGATCATGCCACCATTCATGCATGCTTGATTCAAGGACACAAGCATTGGACCTTGAAAATCAATCAAGGAACATTGCGGGTTTGTAAGGTATTATTTTACCAATATTTTTAGTGTCTCTCATGTCATTTTTATCAAATATTAGTTATTTAGTAGGGATCAATGGTGTGTTGTGCATAAGGACAATGAAACAAACATTGAGGTTTACTCACAACACTATTTTGGTGCACTAAAACATGGAACATGCGTAGAATGAACCAAAAGCATATGCATGGATCAATCATTACCTCTAATGAGTATGGTCCCCATTGTGTTAAAGATGAAAATTGTTGGTCCACATTATGTCAAATATATTTGTTGAATAAGTAGACTGCATGATACTATCCAATAAATCATGAAACTTGTATTTCACTTGCTTGACTATGAAAGTACTTGGAATTTGGTAGGAAATGACTTGTTGTGACAATTTTGAGTAGTTGAGTAAATTTTGTGTGAGTGTGTCATGTGATCTTTTCGCAAGTTAAAATATTTTACCAAGCTTAATAGATTTTTTAATCCCAAATATAATCATTAAATAGTTTTATGTGAAATATAGAAAATTTATACATTATATTTATGATGAGCTCGACCAAACTTGTACAATATTGGTGGATTGTTGGAATATTTACATTCAATTATTAGTTATGTGTTTTGTTCTCATTATATATTGTATTAGTGGGGTTTCCATTAATTATAGAATAATTTTCTGAGAGGCCCACTAATATGCTAAAATAATAATCATATTAGATACCGAGGCTATAACCATTTCATGTTTTTAACAAGAAAACACATAACATTATGATTGCAATAAAATAACTATGAATCTACTTGTTTGATACTATTAATGAGATGGAATATGTGAACATGGAAAAAGAGAGATGACATGATTTCCATGGGTTTTATAAATGTATATTGTTTTCTTTTCAAGATTGACATTCATTAACTCATTTGTAATTAATCTTACTAATAATATCCTAATGTCATTACAATTTACATCCATACCATTTCACTGTTTTTTTTTATATTTCTTATAGAGCCAAGACTGGAGGCAAAGATAACAAATGAAGTGACATTATGATGGGTTGGAAATAATTTTGGGATCTCTATTGGAGGTAATTCACGCACGGGTATCCCAAAATTGAATTAGACATGTGCAATGACACAAACAAAGTTCATTGTGAAAAGTCTCCTAAATTATGGTTCATTTGGTCTAATTTCCATAAATGTTATTAAAGATGATCCTCTATGTCCCATGTCCTCATGTCAAGTGACTTAGCTAACATTCAATGTTACAAATACAATATGGAAATTTCATCAAGATACAAAATGATTTTTAACATAAGTAGTTTAACATCTATCAACTAATATATTGTGTCCAAGTAGGGAAACCCAATGGACAATCAATTAACGTGATGATATTAGTTAAGTGACATTATACTTACTGTGCTTGCACTTTTTAGATGTATAGGATTCAATTGTCATCATCATAGTCATCACCATCACCATCATCATAATCATTCATCAAAATCAAATAAACAAACACTTCAATTCCTGTAACATGTTCCATGAAATGTGTGTGTGAGTATTAAAAATAGACTCAAATTTACCTTTTTTACAAAATGGAACATCATGTCGAATATACAAATGAAAACAAGTGCCAAAACATGGAAGAATGACAAGTGATTCCCTATATAAAAAATGGGGCTCATTGGTCACTCATTGACCACTTCCACCCTCACAACTATCAGGTGCATCAAGGAAGTAAATATTTATCCTCTTACTTGAAGAAAGACCTCAAGTTGTTTTGTGCTCAGGTGTGGTTCTTATATTTGGATATTGGACAAAGAAACAACATTATTATAATTTTTTTCCCACAATGAATAAACAAACTTACAAAATGGTACTTTTTAATTCAAGCTAAGAAAACTTGCCATAGAAAAATGATACTAATAGTCACGAGGATGTTTCCCTCATCCAAAACCCTAATCTCTCAGCTATGCCACCTGAAAAAAATTACAATAATGAAAGAATGAAATTTAAACAAAAATGAATAAAATCAATTCCATTCATGATACATAAAAAAATCATCAATGAATGATGTCACCATGAATAACTCAGGAAACAATGAAGATTTACTAGTAGGTGGAGCAATTGGTTGTACAAGTTGCTACAAGGGAAGATTTTTTGTCGTGTAGACTGTGTTATCCACGTCAGATGATGGATTGGGGGGATGTGTGAAATTGAAGTGGTGCAAACTTGGTGGATGGAACTATTTGGGTTTTAATAGGGATGATTGGTGGGCAGCTGACACAGATTTAGGAGTAGAACGAACTCATTAACAAACTAAATACATTAAACACAGAGATATGAAGAACACACAGATATCCAGTGAACATTATCTTCTATTGAATAAATGAAATAGGCTGAAACTATAAAATTACATAACTGAAACAATTTCTCAAATGGTGGTAGCTATATTTGAGAAGAGATGTGGTTGTTACGTGCATTCGTCTTAGCATAATGATTACAATGAGGCTCCAGAAGCATTTTTTATATTACTCATGAATTCTAAAACCCTAGAAATCCAAAAACCTAACCCTAGGAGATGAAATTCCAAAAGTTATATGGTCCCCTATGGGTAAGTTGGTACCTCAACTTCCCAGGGTCATAAATTTTGCACACGACCTTTGTTTCAGGAGTGTGATATCCCATTGGAAAGGTATTTTAGAGAAATACACATTACTTCGTCAAACTCTAAATCCGTCTACAGTTTGACCATGGAGAGAAAAAAAAATGTTTAAGGCCCCAACATGGCCCTGGAAGTACAACAAGATGTGCTGACAAGAAAACATACAAAATAAGCTAGTTGGATTAGGTGGGAGGCCACCAGTATCCACTTGGAAGATGTGTAGGGCTTCAAACAGTCGTGGAAGTGTAGAACCAACAATTACAAAGAAGTACAAAAGAACATGCTTAACTAAAACCTTTCAAGAGGAGACAACTAGAATAGGTGGGTAGCCACCAATATCCACCTAGATCAGTCCTCCCCCCTTAGGAAGAAATGGTCTCCATTGGGTTGAGTTCCCCCATCAGGTGAGGAAAGTTTTTCTAAATTTGGCCTTGGGTGAGCCAATTTCCTTGGTGTAGGAGTTTCCCTGCCTTGATAACCCGATAAACATGGCTCCTATGTTGGCGAGTGCACTCGACCTGTGTGTCCACTATCTGATGAATGGATGCTTATTCCATGTAGTCAAGGTTGAGATCTGTTGGTATCAGTTTTTTTGCAATCTTTGAGGTGTCCAATAATGGTGGAAAATATGGCTGAAAGAGGTCCACATTGAACATCGGGTGCAAGCCAAGGAAGATTGGAGTGTTGAGCCCAAAGTCATTGTTACCCACAACCTTGGTGATAGTGTAAGGCCCATAGAGAAGTGGGTGAAGCTTTGATGGGGCCCTGTAAGACACCTTCTGCAAATATAACCAGACTTTGTCTCCAACCTAAAACTGGTGCGGTACCCTATGTTGATCATGGATTTTCTTGTACTTAGCATTGGATTTATGAAAAATCTCATGTACCTGTTGACAGATGTGCCAAATTTTCTCAATGAATCTGGTGGCTTTGTCGGTCTCAGAGAAGAGTTTGTCTGTGTGGTGGAAAGCGGTATTGAAACATCAATGGGACCCAAGGGTTGGAATCATAGCCCCACCTGAAATGGGATATGGCCAGTGGAGCTATGGAGATCCTTGTTGTAACTATGTTGGACATAGGGGAGACTCTCATACCATGTATGCAGATGCTTGGATTTGTACATGCGCAAGATGTGCACAATCATTCGATTGACAATCTCTATTTGATTGTCCATTTGGGGGTGGAATGAAATGGATTTAGTGATCTTGGTGTCCAACAATGACCAAAGACTCGACCAAAATGTGTTGAGGAACCTGTTGTCCCAGTCAGAGATGATGGTCTGTGGTATCCCAAAATGGACCCACACTCATTTGAAGAAGAGATTGGCAGTATCTTCCGCTATGATATTATTCTTGCAGGCTGTGAGGATGGCCATCTTCAAAATCCGATCAATGACCAAAAATACACAATCATTTCCTTTCTTGGTGGATGGAAGGCCAGACATGTAATCCATGGAGATGGATTCCTAAGGTTTCTCGAGAGTAGGAATAGGGGTGTATAAGACTTGGTTCTTGATGGTTGGCTTGGAAATGGCACATGCAGTGCAAGATTTTATATACTTGCTGACATCCTGTCAAAGTTTTGGCCAATAAAAATGTTTTTGTAGAACGACCACAATTTTCTCCACACCAAAATGTCCCGCCATCTCACTGTAGTGGGATTCCCAAATCAGTTTTGCACACTCACTTGCAGGAACAAAGAGATGGCCTAGATGGAAAAATATTCTATCTCGAATGTGAAAATCAGTGACATTCGCACATGTACCCAAGAGCTGATAGGTGGTGGTGAAGTTTGGATCTTGTTGATAAATTTGGGGCCACTCAGATGCCTTATGTCCACAACAATGGAGCACGGTGGTGAGTGCAACCATGGGAGGTTGAGTGAGGCAATCAGTGACATGATTTGAGCTCCATGTCTTATACTTGATGTTGAGATGGAATTTTTGCAGGTAGGTGGACCACTTCTAAAGGAAGTCGTTTTGCAATTTCCCTTGTGTCTGTATGAATTTTAGAGGTTTGAGCTCAGTGTGGACGATCGTCTCCTTTCCTAAAATGTAATTCTTCCATTGACGACATGATTATACAATGGAATAAATTTCCTTGTCATAGGTGGGGTATTTATGGAAAGTATCTAAGAGTGTCTCACTATGGTATGCCACCGGATGATCATGTTGAGTGATAGTTGCACCTACAACATAGTCAGATGCATTAGTCTCAATCTCGAACGGTTGTTGTAGATCATGAAAGGAGAGTACTAGAGCTAAGAACAAACAATTCTTTAGATCATGGAATGCTCTTTGTTGTTTCTTCCCCCATACGAAATTTTCCCATCCACTTGCATTGGTCACTTGGTTTAGGGCCCATGCAATATGGGAGAATCCAAACATGAAGCATTGGTAGAAGTTGGTCAGTCCCAAGAAGATCCGAAGCTCGATTAGGGTGGTCAGGGCTGGCAAGTCATAGATGAATTGGATCTTAGCTAGATCAACATGTACCCCAATCTCATAAAAAATGTAGCCCAAGTATTGGACCCTGTTCATGCCAAAGGAGCATTTTTCCAAGTTGGCATATAGCTTGTGCTTCCGTAGAGTGCTCAAAACCTATTGAATATGTCACACGTGCCGCTCCCAAGTTCGGTTGAAGATGAGAATTTCATCCAAATATACCACCACACAAAAGTTGGTGAAGGGTCTCAATACATCATCCATCAACCTCATGAAAGTGGTTGGTGCATTTGTTAAGACAAAGGGCATGACCAACCATTCACAGAGACCTTCTTTAGATTTGAAATTTGTCTTCCATAAATTAGTTGGATCGATGGGAACCTGGTGGTAGTTAGACTTTAGGTAAATATTGTTGAAGAACTTTTCCCCCTTGATTTGGTCAAGAAGGTCATCAATCCTGGAAATTGGGTACCGGTTCCTAACAATGATTTTGTTTAATGCTCTATAAACAATGCAGAGTCGCTAGGTCCCATCCTTCTTCTACACCAGTACAATTGGGCTTCCACAAGGGGAGGAGCTGGGTCTAATATGCCCCTTTTGAAGAATCTCTAGGTCTAATGTGCCCCTTTTGACGACCTTCTTCTTACTCTGAGAAAAGATCACAAAGAAGATGAACTTCTCGGTCTGTGAAATGACCTTACTTCATTCCTTAGAAGAGATTAAAGAAATAACAGTAAGCGACACTACCTCTGGTATCCTGTACAATTGTCTACCTGAAGTAAATATAACAATGTGGGGTCTAGACTCATACATAGCATGACACTTCCACAAATATGGTTGTCCTAAAAGAACATCACAAACTTTGAGGGGATAAATATCATGCAATACCTCATCTTTGAAAGGATTGATGCCATAAGGAAAACAACGTTATTAGCTGACACGAAGATCTCTTCCTTGGTGAAGCAAACCAATGGTGTAGCACTATGGGTGCGGTGTCATCAATAGGTCCAATCGCTTGATGACCTCTGTTGAGATCGTGTTATTTTTATTGTTTCTATCGACAATGAAATGAATCAGATACCCCTTTACCCACACATGTGAGTGAAAAAGGCATTCCCCTTCTACTGATCCTTCTAGTTCACTTGGATGGAATTTGGTGGTAGCGATAGTGGCACTGGGTTCATCATCGATAATCTACTTCCCTCCTTCTAGATTTGATTCAGAGACATAATCGACCTTGGACTCGGACGCCTTCAACTTGGGCACAAGTGACATCTTGGAGTGACATTCTTCAGTGTTGTGCCAAGGTATTGTTTGGTATTCACACCATTTTCCCATGTCCATCTTCATCTTTTCATTTCCCTTATTGTTTTGCGGCTTGGACTGGTTGTCCTGAGAGTGGCCATATTTTCTCTATCCCTTGACGTGCGGGTTGGGGCCTCCTTTTCTCTACTTCGAGCATGAGGGGTTTGCAGATCCAACCTCTCTCCTCTTCTGCTTAAATTTATGCTCAATCTTGACAACATATCTATAATCCATACCTAATGAGGCGATGTCCAGAAACTCCATTTTTGTTTGAATGTATCTATGAAAACAACCGTGGTATTTAAGTACTATATGTCACTCAGAGAATTTGATACCCAATTGGGTGACCAGGGTATGGAAAATATTGGTGAAATATAGTACTTTCTGGTTCCTTTCTTGATGCATGGTGGTCCATCAAGTGTATTGGTCCTTGTAGCTTCCAACGGGGCAGTATTGTTCTTTAATGGCATTCCGAAAGGAATTCCATGTAGGGGCGACCACAAATATTGAATATTCCTCTATGGCCCTTTTCTCAGAGTAAGTATCCCACCAGTCCTTAACATGGGGGACGACCTTGAGGAGTGCAAAAATAATCTTTTTCCTATCGAAAAAATTATGGACTGAAAAATACCCTTCGAGCAGATTCAACCATTTGTCTACACCATCCACATCTATAATTCCTTCAAATAATGGAATATCAAAATTTACATGTACCTTGAAGGGGGTTACATGGAAGCTTGTTGAAGATGCTTCTCTTGTGGGCAGTCTTGGAAGGATTTGCGCAAAGTTGTCCATCATTTCGTTCATTTGTCACGCGAGGGATTCCTCGAACAACATTTTAAAAAGATCTATTTCTCCATCATATTTATTTTCATCCCCCATGGGTTGTTTTCAGGCTCGATGAGACCGATCTTGCAACGAATCGATTGGTTTGAGTCCCAACTTTTTGTACCCAAATCTTGTCGAGGACATGCATGAAGAAAAATAAATGAAGAGCAGACCGCTATGACACCAGTGGTCTAGATTTAGGAGTGGAATGAACTGATTAACAGACCGAATACAATAAACACAGAGATATGAAGAACACACAGATATCCAATGAACAATATCTTCTATTGAATAAGTGAAATAGGATGAAATTGTAAAACTGCAGAACTAACACACTTGCTCGAATGGTGGTAGCTATCTATGAGAAGAGATGTGACTTCTACGTGCATCTGTCTGAGAAAAATGATTACAATGAGGCTCCAGAGGATTTTTTTATATTACTCATGAATGCCAAAACCCTATACATCCGAAAAACTAACCCTAAGAGATGAAATGCCAAAAGTTATGTGGGCCCATATGGATAAGTTGGTACCTCAACTTCCTTGGGTCATAACTTTTGCATACGACCTGCATTTTAGGCACGTGATATCCCGTTGGAAAGGTATTTTAGAGAACTATACATTACACCATCAAACACTTACTCCATCTACATTTTGACTATGGTGAGCCAAAACAATAATGCTTAGGGCCCCAAAAAGGGCCTAGAAGTACAACAAGATGTGCTAACATGAAAACATAAAAAATAAGCCAATTGTATTAGGTGGGAGGCCACCAATATCCACCTGGAATATGTGTAGGGATTCATACAACCCCGAAAGTGTAGAACCCACAATTAAAAATAAGTATATAAGAATGTGTTGAACTAAAAACTGTCAAGAGGAGCCAGTTGGAATAGGTGGGTGTCCATTGACTGGACTTTCCCTATAGCCAAGGATAAATGATGGGAGCAATGTCAGTAGTGGTATTGAATGTGATGACAGTGGTACAGGAAACCTCGAAGTCAATGAACTCACCTGCATACATATCGGTGAAACCACTATGGACGGATGGGATGGAAAAGGTGGTGGGGGTGGTTGGTGATAAGCTACCACAGGTTGTACGAGGGATAGAAAATCCTTGGGGTGGAAAGTGGTATCCCAAGAGCCAGGGAAAGGTGGCCATTGACTAGACTTTCCCTATAGCCAAGGATAAATGATGGGGGCAATGTCAGTAGTGGTACTGAATGGGATGGTGGTGGTACAGGAAACCTCGAAGTTAATAAACTCACCTGCATACATATTTATAATATTTTATTAGTACAAAAATGTGAAATTCAACCAAAACAATAGAACAAATTTTAGATTTAAATTTAAACGAGAAGGTTGTTGCTAGTATTGCATCAATGGTGGAAAATGACACTGATGCATTTGTTGGCATCAAGGGTCTACTATTCGAGCGTAGAAACTGCAATCATAATATAATTAAATATAGAAAACATACACAATAAACTATATATATAATCAAAGAAGAATATAGAGATTGTCAAGATACTAACCTCCTCCATGAAACTCTCATGTCTAGTGGCCTCCGCTAGCCCATAACAAGTCTTCCAACAACTCAAGCATCTGTGAGGGTGACATGGATGGATAGTCTATCTGTGTTCCCTCTCTTGGATGGACTTTATTGTAGGGATTGAAGGGCCAGTCCCTCTACGAACATCACATGTAGGTAGCTCTTGGCGGGATAATGCTATAAAAGTGTTACGTTGCACCAAGATTCGAGTCAAGGTAGATATGAATGTATGTGTCTGGTTGATGCTTTCTACGATGGGAGGATGTTATGTAGGGATTTAGACCTTTTCCTAAGAGGATGAGGACCTAGCAATGAGTCACACCTAATATTTTCTTTGTCCTGTGAGGATGCACAAACCACCCCTTCGAATTCACCAATGTCAATGTAGTTGACATGGAGACTTAACATAAACTTTGCCCATAATTTTATGAGGAAATGTACAGTCACCTCCCTTTTATTGTAGGGAGGTTTGTAAAAAAACATAAACCGCCTATTCATCCAATTCTCTATTCAGCACGAAATGAGAGCCCTAACAAACAGTCTCTGTTCTTTTCCTGTGTCTTGGACTGGTTTTCGGGAGACTGTTTGTTAGGGCCGTCTTTGTCATGCTTTGGTTGTTGCGGATTTGCAGACCTGAATTCCCGTTTGTTCTGGTGCTTAAATTTCTGCTCAATTTTAACAGCATATCGATAAGCAGCACCTTGACCGGTTTTCGAGATCATGAAAGAAATGCCTTTGTCATGCGCTTTTGGTTGTTGTGTATTTGCAGGCCTAAAATCCCTTTTGTTCTCGTGCTTAAATTTTCAATTTTTAACAAGATATCGATAAGCAAAACTGAAATGATGAGATGTCTGAAAATCCATTTTAGTTTCGATGTATCTATGTAGAGCTCCCAGTATTTAACCAAATGTCGCTTTGAGTATTTGATACCCAACTGGTGCGGTGTTATGGAAGGTATTGGTGAACTCCTAACTTCTTGGCCCCTCTTGCCGCAGCAGGGTCCATCTCATGTATCGGTCCTCTTAGTTGTTGCCAACAGTGGTAATATCGTTTCTTTTAACAAGATCCACAAAAATCCCAAGTGGGATCTAATCATATATTCTAGACAACTTTGTGGAACTTTGCTCCTTAGTTTCTACTATCGCTATGAGGGAGAGCGATTTAAGGAGTGCGAAGGTGATCTTTTCTTTGTCGGAAAAATTGTGAACAGAGAAATAACCTTCTAGCAGAGTTAACCATTTTTCTAGGGCTTGTGCATCTATCTATCCTTCAAATACAGGAATATCAAAATTAAATTGTACCTTGAAAGGCGAGGTGCCTCCAAAGTGGCCACTTGATGAAGATGCACCTGATGCTATCGGCAGGCATTGAAGGATTTGGGCAAAATTCTCCATCATTTTGTCCCTCTGTCACGTGAGAGCTTGCTCAAGCAATAGATTGATAGGATCATTTGCTCCGTCGTTTTTCTTTTCTTCTGCCATTGAGGGTTTCTTAGGTGTGCGAGAGAGATTGTCTTCAAGAGAGACAAGCTCGAGACCCAAATTGCTATACTTGGACCTCGTCGAGGACATGCACTGAAAAAATGATCAAGAGCAACCTGCTCTGATACCACTGATCCGGATTATTTTCGGCACAAAATGAAAGCGGAGATATAATAAAGAAATGCTCAGAGATATCGCGTATATCCAATAATATAACATAAATATATTATAGATGCAACCATAAACATAGAGATACAGTAATAGATGATTTCTATTAATGAAATAAATGTACAGAGACTGTAAAAATACAGAGTGAAAGACTCGCTAGAATCGTGGCAGCTTATCTCTGAGAAGAGATGTGACGGCTACTCGCAT
>SNQJ01S0144647.1:0-15473 GCA_010110895.2 Picea sitchensis
TCTCGCAGCATCGTGGTCTCAGCTCGGGGGTTGCTAGTGGTAAATCCTATCGAAATCGTTGAGCCTACAGTTGGGTGGAAATGAGCACCCCTCTCAGTAGTTGCACTCACCTCTGGTGTTATTTCTGATAAGTGTTTTACATCTTGCATCGTGAAATTTATATGCTGACATATATGCTCTTAGTTTGTGCAGTTTTATGAATGATCTGAGTATAAGACTGCCTGTGTAGTGTTTTGATTCAGAAATGGTGGTTGCATGCTTATAATGGAAGGGCCACGTATGGCTTATGTTTATAAATATATTTATATGTATATATGCACATTGAATCAATTCAGAATTCAAGCCGTTTCTCGGGAAATCTATGCCCTTAGTTGTCTCAGGTGATACCCTGGATAAACCTCCCCATAGAGACACCTTTTTTAAAAGCTCAGAAGAGGTAGCACTTTGTGTGCAAAGACTCTACAGAGGCACAGAAGTCGCAGAATCCCTTGAGGATTCGAAGAATAAGTATCGATCAACGGATGAGATCCTGTCGGAAGATCTATGGTTATTCACGACTGTTAGATTGAAGGAATAAACGAGGGCGTTAAATGCCTTAACCCTTTTTCCTTTATCTTCGCAAGTAGCGAAGAAATCGGGACCATAGATCCCCAAGGTCCGCGAAAGAATCTAGACAGTGGATTCGTTCCCAGGCATCTTAGGAACGGCGAAATGGAGAGATAGTTCTGAGCCGTCAGATCTTGGTCTAAACAGCCAGCAGACGTTGGATATGTCAAGAGTTGCACGAGGTTTAAACCTCACACGAAGAATAGCAGAAGTGAAAGTCCCGAGAAGGAGTTTGTATCGGGATTTCGGCATTCGAGAGTTCAGGAATCCGAAGGATGAGAGTCTAGGCACTCAACATCAGAAGTCCCGAAATAGCGAAATAACCTGAGCCGTCCATTGGAGAGAGGACACGTGTCGCGAAATCACCCATATCAGGGATTCGGACATCGGGAGTCATAGAGGGAAGTCTTTCGACTTCGTGGGTGGCGAAGTCGTGAGAGAATCGTAGCCATCCATATAAGGGGGACAGGCAGCACCTTGTTGTGTACATAGACCCTGTAGGAATCACAGAGGTCGAGTAAATCTCTCATGGTTTCAGAGAAGAGAAGCTCGGGCGGGATAGTGCCATTTTGTGCACAGAGCCTTAGCTACAAAGGTCGCAGAGGAGAGGCAAAGGTCGAG
Organism: Picea sitchensis; assembly: GCA_010110895.2. Classification (NCBI taxonomy): domain Eukaryota; kingdom Viridiplantae; phylum Streptophyta; class Pinopsida; order Pinales; family Pinaceae; genus Picea; species Picea sitchensis. Next base: position 1,228 of record SNQJ01S0144647.1, read on the forward strand.
ACCTTTGATACTTAATAAATATTCCAAGGAGAAGGAATATAAGTGCATGTTCAAGGAGGAGCTACAACTATCGTTAGATCAACTGGAGAGAAATAGATCTGGGTCGTCGAAGAAGTACGTCCAGACGCGCGCAGAAGAAAGCAGAAACGGATGGCAGAGAGACTTTGTGGAGAAGTGTCGAATTGTCGTGGGCCGTTGGATCGCACTGAGTTGCGAGGGAGTTAAGCCATAGAATCAACCATGAGAGAAGTTGTATGGACGATGGAGACACTTTGAGATAGAAGTGGCGAACAGTTGATAGTCGTTGGATCTTGCAGAGTTGCAAGGCGGTTAGGATCGGTGCAGTCCCGAAGAGGTCTGAGTTCGGAATCTCACATCTCGGGGTTTTGCAAGAAGAGAGCGTAAGAGTTGGGTGCTCCAACTCACGAAGTCGCAAAGTGCGAAGTGGCGATGAGAAAAATCTGAACCGTTGGATCCAGGAACGGGAGGACCGTTGGATCAGAACTCTGTGGTGATATCATATATCGGAAGTTCGGGGGTTCGAAGGTTGGAAGGGGTCACTTTCGACCGTAGAAGTCGCGAAGTGCCGAGAACCGAGGCTCGTGAGAACATGTGGCACATCCATCAGGTGGGGCCCGCGCGATTGACAGGTGGGCACGCATCACCCGGAAAGGGGTCAACACTCTGTTGACTTCTCGTGTCTCGGAGATTCACGAGATAGGAGCACGAAGGCTCAACGCTCCAACTAGCAAGGTTGCGAGTTGTGAGAAGTGAAAAGAGGAAGTCAACCATTGTTGACTTTTGTGTCTCGGGATTTCGGAGAAGAAGAGCACGAGAGCTCGACGCTTCAACCTGCGAGGTTGTGAGTAGCGAAAAGTGTCAAAGGGAAGTCATGTATCGCATTTCCCCGAATCGCGAAAAGTCGATAAGCGCTTGGTTGGCTTAAGCGTGTAGACATGGGACAGGGTCATGTGGACAAGACCCCAAGGGGGAAACCTGCCACTCGCTAGCCCTGTCGGGATTCGGCGCTTCATCGTGTCGGGGTTTGCAAAGTCGAAAGACTCGACGCTCTGGTAGTGCAGAGTCGCGAAGAGCGAAAGAACGCCATACTTGTTCGGCCTATGGTCGCAACCCACGATCACATGTAAATGGACAAGGAAGGAACTAGCCTCTGCTAAGACCCCCGTAGGTATCTCGGGGATTCTGATCCTCGAGAATTCGACCAAAAATTTTGATTTCCGTAGTGGGTATGTGACAATTTGAGGATATTATACTAGATGATTTGTGAGATAAAGGAAAAAAAATGGATGAGATGAAATTGTATATGCACAATGATAGGATCAAATGCTTCATGGATCTTATCAAGTTTTGGTATAGGATAATGTGACTTTGAAGTCCCATCTTAAAGATACTTAATTGGAGCTTCACACCATGCAAGAGAGAAGTTGGGCCCAGACACTTTGAGTCAAATAGTGTTTGATTTGGAGAGATAAATGGTTGAGATGATGAAAGTTCTTGAATATCAAAGGACTGTGTTGACATGAGATTCACACTCAAGTCAAATTTCACATGGGATGCCTTAGGTGAAGACTCCCAAATTAGAACCTTGACCCTTAAGATGATCTTTCCAAATTGCAGTGTGCGGATTCTCATTTTTGGCTTTTTTTATTATCTATTTTTTTTCTTTTAAAATTAAAATTTATGGTGGTAGTATGTGTAAAGTAGACTTATGAAATAAATGAGATTTAATAAAGGAATAATCACAAAGAACACAAACTAATAAAGTTGTCTAGAAATAGAAATGCACATTTATATTCTAACATGGCCCTGAATCCACCTATTGAGCAACCAAGAACTCTCGATACCATTTTTGCCTTCATCATTAGATGTAGAAAAAAATGAATTGGGGCCCCTTCTTTATTTTTTTAACTCCTAAGCTTTCATGGAATTTTCTTTGCACTAATGACTTAACTTAATAAATTTCCATGAAATGAGTCTTTCACAGTCTCCTCAAACCTCAATAGACTCTAAAAATTGCTTTGATCTCTTCCCTTGACCTTTTGAGCAAATTTTTTCTTTCTACAACCTACCTTCAAAACTTGTGAAAATTTTCTTTATTGCATCACATTGAAGCTTCCTAATGTCACAATACATCACATCAAAGTTTATCTCAAGTGTGACTCCCTTTATTGCATCACACTAAAAATTCCTAATGTCACAATACATCGCATCAAAGTTTATCTTAGGTGCGATGCAGTGCATCGCACCAAAATTTACTTCATTGTGACATAGGAAGACTTGAAAAATTTTACCATGTCACACCGCTTGAAGTTTTTGTTCCTCGCGATATATTGCAGTAGAAAACCATTTCTCCTATTATACATTGCAATGTTTGAAAGTTTCCAAGGTTGTGATATATTGCATGGAAAGCAACTTTCATCGCGACATCGTAACTATCAAAGTTTCTCCCTTCCATGACGTATTGCACTAGAAAATTATTTCCTTCGCAACACACTGCGACTCAAGTTTGAATCCCCATGACAAACCTTCTTTATCACACCCTGGAAAAATTTTCAAATGATGTAACATACCGCGAACTTACCAACTTTCCTCAATCTACAGCATTGGCCTTTATCACACATCACTGATTTTTCCATGCATGTGACACTTTGATTTGATCCTTGACATGACAGGTTTAAAAAGTTAAAAGGGTCAAAAAAAGGTCACATTTCAATTATAAAATGAACTTTTACCCATTTTCTTTCAGAATTTTGTCTCTTCACTTGTTGTTTTCTCTCCTCAAGGGCATCAAATCCATTGATCACATGGAAGTTGAAATCTACTGATTGATTCACCATATGGATCCTTTCCAAGTTCCCTAATCATCTATTAAATTTAGAGTTGCTTTTAAGTTCTTTTCAATTTACTAGACAATAATAGCATAAGTAGGATCACTTAGAGAAACACAATCACAAGGTACACATCATTTTATCTTGGGAAACCCTCGTGGGGGAGAAAACCCAGCAAAAACTTCCTTAATATAGATTGCCAATACAATGCCAAGATAAAGACCAAAACACTAAAGATAATCCAACACGGAGCATGCACCTCTCTCTCCTCCTTCCTGAAACTATGGCTACCTCAAAATTATGTGCACTGGGTGAGTGACTGAGTGAGTGAGAGAATGAGGCACCATCCTCTCTTATTTATACTAGAAGATAGGCGCTAGGGTTATGTCTCTTCACCAAGCAGGGTTGACTTCTTCAACTAGTGGTTAAAACCACTTTAATTAGCCCTAGGGTCCGACTTCTCAAACAACACCATATAATTGTGGTTTGACCAATCCACTAAAAGGGGATTTGGTCTTATACAAATCCCAACATGATCAATCCACAAAAGGTGATTTGATCTATATAAAAATAACTCAATTATAATTAGAATATTCTTTGCAATTACAATATTTCAACACTCCCCCTTAACAAGAAGGGTATTCTACTGACATAACCCAACACAACATCATCAGGAGAAGGAGAGGGAAGCATCATCATCAACATCGGTTAGCATAAAATCTATAACAACATCAACAACACTAGGTTGATATAGCATCATCAATAGCACGAGGCTAGTACAACATCATCAACAACAACACGAGGTTAATACAACATCATCAGCACGAGGCTGAGATAACAACATCATCATCATAGGGCAAAAGAATGAGGCAAGTGTAACAACAACATTTTGTGGTACTCTGACAGACCGTCCTTACCGGACCTTAGGGATCTGCCCAAAAATCAAAATCTTCCCTAGGATATAAAATCCTAATGGAGCTACCACGTGGTACTCTGACAGACCGTCCTTACTGGACCTTCGGGATCTGCCTAGGAATCATAATAGTCCCTATGATATAAAATACTAAAGGAGCTACCACTACTAACCAAAGCTAGCATATACATGCACAGGTACTCTGACAGACCGTCCTTACCGGACCTTCACGATTTTTCCAAGGATGATCAATCCCCTAGGATATAAAATCCTAATGGAGCTACCTATTGTTGGTCAAGATGTCATAGTATCATCAGCATCACTCCCCCTTTCGAGGGAGGTCCTTTCGGACTATACCAATATTTTCTTGAAAGTATTCAAACTTTACAAGAGACAAAGGCTTGGTCAACACATCTGCAACTTTCTCATATGTGCCAACATTGGAGCTTTATAGCTCCCCTTTGCACTATATCACAAATGTAGTGATTCTAGATTTCTATGTGCTTCGACTTATCATGGAACATTGGGTTCTTCATCATATTTATGCAACTCGGTTATTACATAGAATCACAGTGGCTTCCATCTCCAAATCGAATAGACCTGTCAACAACTTTCAAAGCCATATGGCTTCACATTTGGCGGAACATGCAGCAATGTATTCCGCTTATGTCGTGATGAGAGAAATATCGGATTGCTTCTTGCTCTGCCATGAAGTCATGGATGACATGAGACTGAAACAACATCTTGAATTCATCCTTCTATTAGAAACACTTCAAAACCCATTCAGAATCAGTATAAACAACCAATCTAAGTCATGATCTCTAGTATAACAGAGACCAAATTCCAACGTACACTTAAGGTATCTCATCACATGCTTTGCAACTACAAGGTGAACACATCTGGGCTCTACCAGATACTGACTCAAGGTGTTCACAGCAAATCATATATCGGGCCTGGTATTCGTCAGATACATCAACGAACCAATAATATGTCTGTACAGAGTAGCATCAACCAATTCTGACGAAGTATCAACCAGGAGCTTCAAATTTGTTTCACTGGGTGTGTTCATGGCTTTACGTTCCAACATGTCAAACATCTTCAATATTTCAACTACATACTTCCCTTGGTTAAGGAATATCTTCTCTGGGCTCTGCCAAACTTCAAGACCTAAGAAATAATGCAACAGGCCTAGGTCTTTCATCTCAAATTCTACAGCGAGCTTCTTCTTACAATATGTGATGATATTTTCTTCTCCGGTTAAGAATAAGTCATCCATATACAGCAGAAATATAATTGGTTCATCATTCATAACCTTGAAGTAAAGGTTAGAATCATCTTTACTCTTGGTAAATCCCAAGCTTGTCAGAAAACTATCTATTCTGCCATACCAAGCTCTAGGATCTTGCTTCAACCCGTACATATCCTTCTTCAACTTGCAGACATGAGTCTTTCTATCTTCAACTTCAAACCCTTACGATTGTTCTATATACACTTATTCTTCAATAACACCATTTAAGAAGGTTGTTTTCACATCCATCTGGTGTAAATTCCACTTCAACTTGGCTGCAAGAGCTATAATTGTTATGATAGAAGTGTATCTAGCTACAGGAGCAAACGTCTATTCATAATCAATGCCTTCCTTTTGAAAAAATCCACGAGCTACAAACCTTGCTTTATGTTTTTCAATACTTACATCTGCAGCATGTTTTATCTTGTATAACCATTTGGAAGATACCACATCTTTGTTCTTCAGACTATGAACTATTTCCCATACATCATTGTTTATAATGGATTGGTATTCTTTTGTCACGGCATCCTCCCATTATTTCTTCTGAATGGATTCTTTAAAGCACTATGGAATAATCCGTTTTGGACATACATTGTTCTTATTGCTTCATCCCATAAGTGCATTGGAAGATCTTGATCGTGGTTCATAGTCTTCATTGCTTCAATTATTGTTCTATTCTTTCTTTTTGCTACACCATTTTGCTGAGGATTAAAGAGAGTGTTGAGCTCCCTCTTAATCCCGGCATCTATGAAAAATCTTACAAATTCTTCTGAGGTGTATTCTCCTCCATTATCTGACCTGAGTATATTGATTTTTATTTTTGAGAGGTTTTCTATCAAGGCTTTGAATTCCTTGAATTTTCCAAATACTTCATCTTTTGATTTCAATAAATAAACCCAAGTCTTGCGAGAATAATCATCAATGAATGACACATAGTATACATACCCACTTAGAGAGGTTGATGGCATTGGGCCACATACATCTGAGTGGATAAGCTCCAAGATTCCTTCTACTTTACTTTCTCTCTTAGGGAAAGGATTATTTATGTTCTTTCCTTGTGCACATTCCTTGCACACACCTTCATGATCAACCTTGAATTTTGGTAGACCTATAACCACCTTTCTTACATATGGTAATGATTTGTAGTTGATGTGAGCTATTCTTTTATGCCAAAGTTCACATGGACTCTCAATGGAGTGAGTCAAAGTTGCATCTGAGTGACCTTTTATCTTATACAAGACACCTTCTTTTGTTCCAATAATAATTTCATCTTCTATGGTTTTTCCTTTAGGGCACATAAGAAATTCACCATCTATGAATGAAACCCTGAAACCTTTATTGTCTAAAGTTGAGATAGAAAGAAACAAAAAAATTCAAACCTGGTACATATAGTACATCCTTCGTTTTCGTTGGGGTCCCTGAATCAAGTTTGTAGGTGGATTCTCCCACTCCTTTGATAGGGTACTGGTAATCATCTCCGAGTGTAACTTTCTAGGGAAAGTTATTTTATGTAAGGCTAGAGAGAATGTCTCTATGACCCGTCATGCTCTTATATGCACCATTGTCTATGAGCCAAGTATCCTCTCCAGGTGTCACATGTCCTAAGAGAGTTGAAGACAAGACATAGTATTCAATCTCTTCTTTAGTCATCTTCATGGCTGGCTCATCATCTTCGACTGCATGGGCATGATGTCTTTTGTTATTTCTCTTCTTGTATTCTTCTCTTCTGGAAGGAAAATCCTTAGCAATATGTCTCATATTATCACAATGATAACATTGATAAGAGAAGAAATATTTTTCTCTTCTTTGACCCTTCTGATATTTTTGGAATCTCCTTGGAGGATGAGATTCTTTATGAAAGTGGGTGAATCTCTTTGGGGAGTGAGATTCCTTATGTAGGTGGGTCTCTTTTTGGAAATGAGACCTTTTATTTCATCCTTTAGCATGAGCAGTGAGGGCTTGGTCTTCATCCCTTAATAGTACTTCTTCTTAGTTGGCTACTCGTGCTTCTTCTTGAACACATTCTTCCCAAAGATTGTTAAATTGGAGTTTCTCCTTTCTGGCACAGATAGTTTGGATGAAGGAATCCCAAGGTCTTGTGAGACCATTAAGAATTGTCATGATGATTTCATATTCATCCAAATTGTCACCAATTGCTTCTAGTGGTTCTTTGAAATGAGTAACCCTAAATAAATAGACTTGAATTGTATCTCCTTTCTTCATATTTGTATTCTTGAGTTGGGTTCTCGAGTTCATCTTCCGATTAATGTTCTTTCCTTCATACATTCTAGTTAGAGCATCAAACATTTCTTTTGGAGTATTCTTGGAAGATACTTGAGGGATCAAGTGATATTTAATAGAGTCTGCAATGATCCTTTTTTCCCTAACCATATTCGTCTTGTACTTTGCTTTAGTTGCATCTTCTTTTGGTTCTGGTACATTTTATTTTATGAATTTTGCAAGGTCATTTTCTTCAAGAATGAGTGAAATCCTATACTTCCAAGAACGAAAGTTTTCCACACCTTCTAACTTGTCAACAAGCTTAATGCTTGCAAACATCTTGACCTGGAGCTGAGAAAATGACCAAAAATTGAAAGAGCTCAGAAATTGAATCTGATCTTACCAGGAGGTGCATTGGGCTGAGGCGAGTATGCAGGAGCTGTTAGATTTCAAAAATTCCAATTTTTTCCCCTTGAAACTTGACCTGCGCAAATCTGGACTGGTACTTATGGTATTGGTTCTGGTTTCCTAGTTTTCTGGTTTTCTGGTACCAATCAAAACTAGGGTTTGAATTTCCGAAGGCTTTGGCCACTGAAAAAGGTGTGCTCAAGCTTTCAATGAGTTCACTAGGCTAGGTTGCACTTCCCTAGATGGTTTTTAGTCTGAAATTCCCTTCCAATAAAAATCCCTAATTTTCTTGTACAGCAACAGTGACATTTTTGGTTACCCAATGAAAGGTGCTCTACTTAGTTTAGCTCTGATACCATGTTAAATTTAGATTTTCTATTAAGTTCTTTTCAATTTACTAGACAATAATAGCATAAGCAGGATCACTGAGAGAAACACAATCACAAGGTACACAACATTTTATCCCGGGAAACCCTCATGGGGGAGAAAACCCAGCAAAAACTTCCTTAATATAGATTGCCAACACAATGCCAAGATAAATACCAAAACACTAAAGATAATCCAACACTCATCATACACCTCTCTCTCCTCCTTCTTGCAATTGCAGCTACCTCCAAAATATGTGCACTAGATGAGTGACTAAGTGAGTGAGAGAATGAGGCACCATCCTCTCTTATTTATACTAGCTAATAGGCGTTAGGGTTATGTCTCTTCACCAAGTAGGGATGACTTCTCAAACAACACCATATAATTATGGTTTGATGAATCCACAAAAGGGGATTTGGTCTTATACAAAGCTCGACGTGATCAATCCAAAAAAGGGGATTTGATCTATATAAAATAACTCAATTACAATTAGAATATTCTTCGCAGTTACAATATTTCAACATCCTCTACCTCCAAGTATGAATCCATTTGAAAGGTTTAGGTAAATTATTTTTACGTTGTAATTATCAACCAATCAAAAGAAATCTACCTTGACCAATACACTTTTGCCACTTGGCCCTAGGTTCTACAAAAAACAAAGAAAATGATTAAACAATAATCCTCATGCACTCACCACCCAATTTCGTGTATGGATTACATGCCAGTGAAACCCTCTTTTTCAGCGATTTGAACCCCCCCATACCACCAAAGAGATAAATAATCCCTATTTCACCGAGGGTTCTATCATATTATTTTTTCCCTACGAACTCATTCCCTCGAATTCCAAATAATTTGTAACCCTAACCCTGATTCAAACCCACTCACCACTTTTATAGAGTTCATGGCCCATATCATATTGGAAAGCAGGCGATGGGGGGGCATCACTACAAGACTTGGTGGAGCAGTCACATTCGTACATATTATGTACTCAATATGGCAAGCAACCTCCATATAGTAAGAGCCATTACATCAAACACCAAACAACCTCCCTAGACTTTTCTAGATATATATGTCGTATGTTGCAACTCGCTAATGTATTTCCTTATTATAAAATCCGACTAGAAGAGTAACAAAGTCCCCCTTCTTACGTAGTTTGCATCCCAAATAGTGTTCCTTTTTTTGACAACGAAACCATGGCATACCCTCTTGTCTATAGTTAATCAAATCAATTCCTTGAAGGCATTTTTAATATCTAATCGATGCAACCAAACAATAATCAAGGTAGGAATCAAGAAAATTATGTGGCCCTATCTCTAGGTTATTTGATAGTGTAACTTGGTTTAAGATTAGAGTCAAAGGACATTACTTCTTGAATATATTGACTATCATTGAAAGGGAAGGGGGGGAATCTTTATTTTCAAAACGAAACTCTGACAAGGGGAAATATCCTTCTCCTTTTCCATCCCAAATTGAGTGTAAAGGATTACCCCCCTAGCCAGAGCTGCAAGCAATATAAGTTTTTTAAGGGATTCACTGAAAATAACCTACATTGGAAGAAAAGAATCTTTATGTACCTCGTTAATTGTCTCCACGCATGCATCTACATTTATTTTAACACTAAAACTATTAATGTGTGATTTTGTTGACATGGATGAGTTGTAGGATCATAATATGGCTTCCAAGAAGTCTTGAAATCATAAAAATACCATCATTGAATTAAGCCCAAATCATGAGGAGGATTTAGAAATAGATGTTGGCGCCCTAGGGCCAACATATGTTGATATAAAATGGTACATGTGTAAATGTTTTGAACCTGCACAGAATAGATCTAGCTAGAAAATACCACACACATTTGTAGAGAGAAATTGAGAAAGAAGAAGCAAGAGAGAAAGAATGGAAGAATTCTCATTAACCGTATTCCACACTCAAAGAGTGAATAATTTACAATAGATATAGGATACATGAGTAACTAATGTTCCATAGTGGTGGTCTAGAGTGATATGGACACACACCAGCAATTACAGCAGTGAACTGCCACCTAGTCTAGTCTCTCGGGCAGTTACGGGAGTGAATTGCCACCTAGTTGAGTTAACTAGTCAACCAGTTTTCAGTTAATTCACTGAAACGGAGTGAAGTGAGGAGGATATTAGGGAATCATGAGTAATGTGCTATTCTAGTGATGATCCCAGGATAATGTGCATTAGTTGTTGATGATCCCAGTGTTTGCATGGTGACAAAACCAATGCAACATCTAGACTCCACTCAACTAGTCAAACTGAAGAGAATATTCTCCCTCGAGGAATATTCTTCCTAAAATATAGGAGACCGAATAAAGACAAATAAACAAGGAAAAACCTTAGGAAAAATAAATCATAGGTGTGTATGAAGTAACTCCAACACCCCCCCTGAACTTAACTATGGTGAAAATAAAGAATGGGTCCAGGCAACGAGGCCATGTTAGGTACCCAAATACAAAAGATACACTGAAATAAACGAGGAAAGAGGGAAAACATCATGGGAAACCACCCCACCCCCTCAAATAACAATGCATAAAAAAATAAAATGAGAAGGAACAAAAAGCAATTGCTAAGCAGCCTTGTCCTTCACTCCAAGAAGACCTCGCAATTGTGCAAGTTTGTGATCGTGGAAGATTTTGTTGAAAATGTAGATGTATGCACGGATATAATGAAGTAGATGCATCATTGATATGTCCACACATATCCACTTTCTCTTCTTGTAATGAAGAATATCCAAATAAAGTTCGGCTGAAACTTTGAAAACCGTGCAGTGGTTTTCGGAAAAATGTTGAAATTTTGTTGATTTTAAAATGATCATAACTTCACTTCCCAGACTCCGTTTCGAACAATTATTTTTTTGAAATTGGATATTTTCCCAAGAGGAATTCAAATGTCCAATTTGTTTCTGAAAATTTTGCTTAGAAAATATCATAATTGAGTCTAATGTGTGTGGCTCCCTTTTTGTCTCCTGAGATGCATCCATTGTGCATGGAAAAGTGTTTGCATGTGACTCATGAGATGCATGTCATATATCTTGCACATGAATTTCAAAAAACAAATCTGAAATGGAGTAGACGTAATCTTCAATTAATGGAATACAAATTTGTGCAAATACTTTTGTAGAAGACTCTTCATAATAAGAGGCTTGATCTTCTTATGGCTTATCTTCTGGCTCTAATTGTTCAACCTCCTACATGAAATCTTCACAATCTTCTTTATTCCCAAATAAAACATTCAATCTGGTCCATAATTCATTTGGAGTTGATTCTTTTGATTCTCCATATACTTGATGGAAAAGTTTGGGAGAAACAGATGTGCAAATACTTCCTATGGTCATATCTTGTCTATTGAGAAAGTCATTTTTCTCATCGACGGAATCAGGCTCTACTTATGTTTCCATAGTTATTTGGTACAAGCCTCTGCATCTGAGATGAACTAGAATTGTTGGCTTCCATTGCAAATAGTTATGAAGCGTGAGAAGTATTGTCGATGAGTAAAACATAGATTCCATCTTTTTTGTGTTCTTCAATCTTCAGTACCTGCAAAAACAATTTGGTGTAGTTTTTGCTCAATAATTCGTCAGCTCTGATACCATGTAAATGTGTTGAACCTACACAGAATAGATCTAGCTAGAAAATACCACACACATTTGCAGAGTGAAATTGAGAAAGAAGAAGCAAGAGAGAAAGAGTGGAAGAATTCTCATTAACTGTATTCTACACTCAAAGAGTGAATAATTTACAGTAGATATATGATACATGAATAACTAATGCACCATAGTGGTGGTCTAGAGTGACATGGACATACACTAGCAGTTACAGGAGTGAACTGCCACTTAGCTGAGTTAACTAGTCAACCAGTGTTCAGTTAACTGACTAAAATAGAGTGAAGTGAGGAGGAGATTAGGAAATCATGAGTAATGTTCTAGTCTGGTGATGATCCCAAGGAAAATGTGCATTAGTTGGTGTTCATCCCAATGTTGCATGGTGACAAAACCAATGCAGCACCTAGACTCCACTCAACTAGTCAAACTGAAGTGAAAATTGAAGAGAATATTCTCCCTCGAGGAATATTCTTCCTAAAATATAGGAGACTGGATAATGACTAATAAACAAGGAAAAACCTTAGGAAAAATAAATCATAGGTGTGTGTGAAGTAACTCCAACACCCCCCCCTAAACTTCATTATGGTGAAAATAAAGAATGGGTCCCGGCAACGAGGCCATGTTAGGTACCCAAATACAAAAGATACACTGAAATAGATGAAGCATAATTTCTGGCTTCCACTACAAATAGTTATGAGGCATGAGAAGTATTGTCAATGAGTAAAACATAGATTCCATCTTTTCTGCGTTCTTCAATCTTCAGTACCTGCAAAAATAATTTGGTGTAGTTTTTTCTTAGCAGTCTGTCGGCTCTGATACCATGTAAATGTGTTGAACCTGCATATAATAGATCTAGCTAGAAAATACCACACACATTTGTAGAAAGAAATTGAGAAAGAAGAAGCAAGAGAGAAAGAATGGAAGAATTCTCATTAACCGTATTTCACACTCAAAGAGTGAATAATTTACAATAGATATAAGATACATGAGTAACTAATGTGTAATAGTGGTGGTCTAGAGTGATTTGGACACACACCAGCAGTTACGGGAGTGAACTGCCACCTAGTCTAGTCTCTCGGGCAGTTACAGGAGTGAACTGCCACCTAGCTAAGTTAACTAGTCAACCAGTCTTCAGTTAACTGACGAAAACAGAGTGAAGTGAGGAGGAGATTAGGGAATCATGAGTAATGTGCTAGTCTAGTGATGATCCCAAGGGAAATGCGCATTAGCTGGTGATGATGCCAATGTTGCATGGTGACAAAACCAATGCAGCATCTAGACTCCACTCAACTAGTCAAACTGAAGTGAAAATTGAAGAGAATATTCTTCCTAAAATATAGGAGACTGAATAATCACTAATAAACAAGGAAAAACCTTAGGAAAAATAAATCCTAGGTGTGTGTGAAGTAACTCCAACAAAATGGAGGCTAGAATAGTTTTCAGATGGGAATATCTATACAAAATGATTCGTGAGGAAACATATTCAGAGATATCACTCCTCCTTAGAGAAACCAATCTAGATGAAGGAGTATACTACTGGATCAAGAATTCTCAGTTACACAAAGTGGCCACGCATCATGTCATACTTCCTTGTGCAGAGACCATCTCATGGATCATTAATCAGGTTGATGTTGATAATAGGATTATCCGAGACAAATGAGAAAGTCGTCACATCATTCCAAACTTCTACCCCAGATATATATTACAAGTTCCCCATAGAAGAGGTTGACCTTACTGACGATTGGATGTTGCAACTCCCATTAGATTGCAAAGAGGTAATGAAGAGTTCATGGGTACCTAGAAAATTGTTCATAGCTAGAAGAATAGTGCCTTACCCAACGAAAACCTATTGTGGACTCCTTATAGAATTGCAATAACTATCTTGAATGTGATGTATGGAGTATAAGATTCCATGGAATTCAAGGAATCTTGGGCGTCGTTAATATACGCAATCACCAAACCAGGTACAGTGTTCAATTGGGGATCCATTCTCCCCATTTCCTTGGAACACGCCATAACAACAACCAAGCACACAATCCCTAGAACACACCCGACACTCTACATGGCCTCTTACCTATTGGACGTTATATACAGATCTGATGAAGTAGATGCATCATTGATATGTCCACACATATCCACTTTCTCTTCTTGTAATGAAGAATATCCAAATAAAGTTTGGATGAAACTTTGAAAACTGTGCGGTCGTTTCCAGAAAAATGCTAAAATTTTGTTGATTTTAAAATGATCATAAATTCACTTCCTAGACTTCGTTTCGGATGATTGTTTTTTTGAAATTGGATATTTTCCCAAGAGGAATTCAAATATCCAATTTGTTTCTTAAAATTTTGCTTAGAAAATATCAGAATTGAGTCTAATGTGTGGGGCTCCCTTTTTGTCTCCTGAGATGCATGCATTGCGCATGGAAAAGTCTCTCCATGTGACTCATGAGATGCATGTCATATATATTGCACATGAATTTCAGAAAACAAATCTGAAATGGAGTAGACATCATCTTCAATTAATGGAATAAAATTTTGTGTAAATACTTTTGTAGAAGACTCTTTCTAATAAGAGGCTTGAT
>SNQJ01S0144649.1:4324-22470 GCA_010110895.2 Picea sitchensis
GACAACCATCTACATGATATCATGACACAAGAAAATAACATGTTTCAACATAACATAATATAATATATTACATTACAAGTAAAACATGTGTCATTAAGTACAGCAATAATTTGAAAGAACATTTTGCATATAAATCACAGCTACTTACCTCATGTATTTTCCAAGATCATATATAACTTGTTTGACGTTGTTTTCAAAGTCGTTTGGGAGAGATAGCGGTAGAACATACTGTAAAAAAAAATGAATCGCTATTTGTTTCGACCAAAGTAGACAAGAAAAAATAAAAACAATAAAAGATGTATAAGACCAATATATATAAATATGTATACCAAAATTATTACCTTAATGAAGGTATGCCAATCATGTGTTTTTACCCCACCAACTTCACCTTTCTTCATTATTATATTATTTATGTTTGAAGCAAAACCTGTGGGAAATTTAATTCGTTAAATGACCTCTTTTACATCATTTCTTTGTTGCTCTGTTAATAACCATGGAAGGTTATTTTGGTCTAGTAGTACATCTGATCTATTTGAATATTGGATCACACTTTGCATTGCATGATTAACTTCTTGAATGTCAATACAAATTTTGACAATGTTTTCTTTGTCCCTCCTACCATCTATGATTCACCATAATGTTTCAGTCACATTCTTCCCGATATGCATTGTATCAAACAAATGAGCTTTTTTTAGCTCCTTATAGTAGGTAAACCTAATGAATTGAGTGAGATAACATTTCATTCCTAGTGGAAGCCCATTATTAATACCTTCATGATGATTGTGGCCTTCATGAAGCATAAAATAAATCACAAAAATAATTATCAAATACGGCAAAATAAATTCAATGATTAAAATAAACATTCAAAACATTACATGATCTACGATAAATTATGCAATTGAGTACCTTGACTATTTCTAGTGATAGGTGAGGTGTCATTCTTCATGGTTTTAAACTAGTCTCTTCTTTCCCATTGAAAAGATGGTTTTCAGTAGTACGATACCTATGGTTCTTAGGAACAAGGTGCCTATACTCATCAAACACCACCTTTCCTAAAAATTTTGAATGATGATACTTCATATTAGGGCCACAAACTGGACATGAAAATTTACCCTTTGCTTGAAGACCTGCAACAAATGGATTAATGTCAATTATACGATGAGATTATTTAAAAATTAAGCATGCACCATGATAAAATTAAAAAATTATATAGTATTAAAGAGCAATATTAGAATGCTACATACCACAAAAATGTGTTAGTCCAGGGGCATCATGAATTTCCCATAAAAGTATTCCATGGATTTAAATTTCTTCTCCCCGATTGGTTTACATATGTCATACATTATGATGCCAGCCCATAACTTTAGTAGCTCGTCGATAAGAGGCTCGATATATACATTCATATCTTTAACCTAGTACTTACCTAATTGTTTGAAATTACACATAATTACTATAAGAATGATATCATGTAATATATATAAGTAAATAAATAAACAAAAGATATTATGGAAAAATTGAAACAAATGAAAATGTTACATTCAAAAAATTAATGTAAACAAATACCAGGAACAATCATTGTCAATATTATGTGCTCCCTCTTTATTGACATCCAAGGAGGAATGTTATTATTGATAAAAAAAAATAGCCCACATTGAGTAAATAGACCTAATCTCTCTGAATGGATTAACACAAGTTTCATCTTTGAAATCTGCCCATTTTTCCTCAGTTTCCCTAAATGCATAACCATTGGCAGGAATTTAAATAACACCATCTCCACTTATGTTACGTGCATGGTAATCCATAAATTGTGCTACGCTTTCACAACTGAACAATTTCTGCAAACGTGGAATTATGGGAATATGACGAAGAAACTTTCGAGGCACCCTTTTTCTTACTTGATTGGTTCGATATCTACCGATAAGACATTGTGGAAATTCAGTTTTCGAAGCATGTTGTCCATAATATATAATATGGTCATTAGGACATGAATATATAGTTTGATAATCCATTCCAATGTCTTTCATAATGGCATGTAAACCTCGATATGTGCGAGGTAAAATATTTGATGATGGTAACAAAAATTCAGCTAACAATCTACAACATAAAAAATAACTCGTTAATGTAAAAATGTTAGTTGTAAAAATTGCATTCTTATTTTACACATTAATCAACACTAAAAACAAATAGAAAAAAATCAACATTTATGTATAATATGAGATGAAGCATATTACATACCTTAGGATCTGTGTCATACAAGTGTTCGACAAATTATTCATAACCTTTAAGTTCATTAGCAGCAATGTACAGAGAAAAGATTTTCTCTTGATCCTTCATAAAGTCGTTTATTTGCCTCTTCTAATAGATTTTCATCATAAATACTAGAATTGTCCCCATCCTCATCCGACTGCGAAAACAAATCTTGGATTATTTGATTTGTCCCATCATATTCTTCCATGGGATCATTAACTTGATTTGTCCCATCATCTTCATCCATGAGATCCTCATTTTCTTCGTCATGATGTTCCTCAACTTGTACAACATCATTTCTACTCATACTTGGGGCAATATTMTCCAGATAGTTAGAGGGAAACTCTAACTTTATAATTACAAACAATCATGCAAAAGTAGTGTATAATATAACAAACATTCAAACAATATATATACATATATATAATTTTATATAAAATTGACAAAATAAAAATAGATAATGAATATATAGCTAATTACCATGGGGCGATATGCATTCGACCTGCCATCAATGTGCCCACATTTCCTACAATGTTTTGTAGCTGTTGCAATTAAAATTCTTACGGGACGTATGAGGCAACATTTTTTGCAAGGGAAATAACATCTACCATCACCCTTTTCACCTGATTTACTTTTTTCCCCACCTCTAACTATATTCTACAACATTCTTCCGCACAACTTCCGCACAAAAATACCCTTTCAGAACTATCGTTGGTATAGCAATATTGTCGCAACATCTTTAAATCGTCAAATATTTATAGGTAAATTTAGGCCACGATCGTCACAATTGTGATGACCATGACCTATATATATATATATATATATATATATATATAGGTCACTTTGTCAAAGAGGGGAATGGTTATAATGGTCAATTCGTCGCTCTTGTGATAAACGTTGACTATATCAATTTTCACTTTGTCAAAATGTGTAACGGTCAATAGTGAGAGTCGTTCTTGCGACGAAAACACAAGTTTTTCGAAATAGAGACAAAAGTCCACCATCTTTATGATCATCGTAAAACATACGAAAGTTTGGTGTAGTCGATAGAGCGACGAATACAGGGTGGATTTAGATCAAAATTGAAAAATTGAACTTTTTCTCTTGAATTTTGTGACGAAAGAGTACTTTTGTCGCAAGTAGTCATCGCAATTTTTTCAATATGTAGTAGTGAAGGTGCCAAACCATCGGGGGGCTAAATACCAGTCAGAGCACCTGGCCACATGGGTGCATATAATATTCCCATGAGCTGACGGAAAGGGGGTTGTGCCTAATATTTTTTCCCAAGTGGGTTATAAACTTTATAATATGGATTTTTGTTGATTTTATAGGCAGTTTTCGAGATTTTTGGCCCTTTTGGGGGGATATTGGGCTATTTTTTAGGCCAGATCTTGGGGGGAAGTTAGGAGATGGTTACCAAATTCAGATCTATATAACCTATGCCTTATTAATTCCATGAGGGGATATTCAGAGTAGAGTTATGCTAAATATTTTCCAAGACAAAGCCATTTTTATGCAGTGAAGCTATTGAGGAGTGCAACTTTGCGGGCCATTTATAGGAGCTCTAGTCATTCAATTTGAGTGTAGTTTCTTTTGTTGGGTTCTAGAAATCTGGTAGAAAGAGAAAATATCATTTTTGTAACCTATTGGCACTACTATGATGAAATTTTAAATATTTGAACAGAAATAAGAAATCCTCACCCACTGAGACAAAGGCCCTGAGATGTAGGCGAGATTGTCGAACTCCATTATCACATTGGTGTTTATGGTTTGCTATTATTTATGATTTATTTCAGATCTATATATGTTTATGTGGCTGTCATCCTTCTTCCTCTTTCATTCAACTTTATAAATGGTTAATAAACACATGCTTGATAAATCAACCATTGTCATTTAAAAGATCTTTTCGGATCAAGTGGTATCGGAACTAGTTGATGTTTGGATTTGAGTTTTGCATGTTAACCAGGGAAAATATACTTCGTGGTGAAGGAGAGCTTGTTGAAGAGAATACATTGATTGGATTGAGAAAGAGAACTCCTCAAAGCGAGAGGATGGCATCAGAAGAGGGAATTTCTCAGGATGAGAAAGAGTTTTGAAAAACTTTATTTTCTATGTCGGAGATGATGAAGGTTTTGTATGATAATTATTTGGAATAGAAGAGACCGAATCTGGGTGAATATTCAAAGGGAAAAAGTGAATAAGGAGAGGATCCTCCTCAAATTCCTCCTTCACCTCCGTCATCACCTCCTTCTTCTCCTTCTTATTCAAGTTCAAGTTCTAAATCCACTGCAAATAAACATGTGCATAAACATAAGAATGAAATGCCTTTATTAAAACTTGATGTTAAATTCAAATTACCCATGTATGATGGTGAAGTTAATGCAGAGATACTTGAAAATTGGGTCAGACATATGGAGTTTTATTACAGTGTGCAATAGATCAAGGATGAGGCAAATCAAATCAAGTTGGCATCCCTTAGACTTGCAGGCACAACACTCATCTGGTGGAAAAGAAATTTGCAAAATGGCACGCAACAAGTGGGTAATGTATTTCAATCATGGAAAAGTTTTATTTTTTCTCTTAGAAAGAAATTATATCCTCTGGGTTATAAACAGAAAGCGTTAATTGAATGGAAAGATTTAAAACTAAGAAAAGGACAAACATTGCAAGAATATACAAATGGATTTCATAAAATGGCATTGATGTTAGATATTCCTTTACATACCCAAGAAAATATTATGAAGTATATAGGAGGTTTACCTGCACATATTCGAAATACTATATTCATTTTTGGACCAATTGATCTTGATGAGGTTTTTGTTCAAGCAACATACATTGAAGTAGAGAAAAAAAGTGTTGGTGTATCAGGGGAATCGTCTTCAAGGAAAGAGGAAAAATGGAAGTGGCATGGAAAGAAGTCAAATTCAGTGGTGAGAAAGGAAGATAAACCCTCTTGCAAGCATTGCAAGAAAGAGGGGCATGATGAGGACTGTTGTTGGCAATTTCATCCTGAGAAGAGACCAAAGTGGTTCAAGGAAAATAAAGGGAGGCAAACAGTTGCAACAACAACACGACCGACAAACTTGGGATCAGATTCAGGTGATGAATCTAAAGTCTCATTGGTTTGTATGACAAGTAAAATTGGTGAAGGATTTGATAGTAGAAGTAACTTGTTTCACATCAGGGTCATCATGAGGCACACTAAGTTTGATACATTGATATATAGTGGATCTCAATCTAACTTAATTTCATAGGAATTGGTTAAGCAATTGGGATTAAAAACACAGATGCATCATAAGCCTTACACACTTAAATAGATAAGAAACAATCATCAAATGCACATAACCAAGCAGTGCACATTAAAATTTGCAATTTCATCTAAGTTTGTAGACGAGGTAACATGTGATGTGGTGCCACTAAGTGAATGTGGAATGGTCTTAGGCAGTCCATAATTGTATGATCATAAAGCAATCTTCTACAGGGAAAATAATCAATATCACTTAATCAAAGCAGGTTAAGAATATGTTGTTCATGCTCATCATGTTAAGGAAAATAAAAATATTCAAATAATGGAACAATTAATAAAGGTGGATCAACCAAGAAACACACCTATAATTGTTTCAAATCAAGTAATCGATCTTAAGAAATAACAGGAGATGATTGTAGAATGGAAAATCAATCACAGTTTGCTTCAAGATAAGCTAATGTCGTGAAAATATTACAAACATATCAGCTCATTTGCAGTCATATTTTTGATGTTATCATTAGTAATGTTGTCTACATGGATGATAGTGGCTTCAATAAGATGTGACAAGGTACAAATGGATAACAATATGTTGTCAATTGTCATGATTGTGTTACAGTTGATCTTGATGAGACTGATGCATAGGACAGAGTTCAAAGACAGAGAACAAGTTGGGTAGCCTATCCCGAGATTGATGACTGGTCAGCAACCTTTTGGGGACCAAAAGGTCCTTTACTGGGTAGGTGTGATCCAAAATCAGATCCAGGAGCTTGATGGGGCTCAGAAAGGCCTAAAAATCAAATTTCTCAGAATGGATTCAAAACCGACGTGTACGTAGGCATCATCAATATGAACCAAACGCAACTTGAACGGGCTCAAACAAATGTCGTATGCTCCATATATGGTGATATTTTCATTTGGACAAACAAGTAAAAAAATGATGACTGTACAGTCTATACAGTGCCACGTGGTAGCTGACTGTACAGGTCATACAACTAATGTGGCAGGAGTAATTGACACTGATGTGGTAGGGTGAATAGGCATACAGATGTTGATGTGGACATGGCAGGTGGACCAATCTGGGGGTGAAATGTGTCACCACTGTAAGGGTGACACATGGCATGCCTGTACATCTTATGTGGTAGGTATGACACATGGTAGACCATGCTAATAAGGAATATGATGTGGTGGACCCATGTGGTAGATTTGGACCAATCGGTCTTTGACACTTGGAAATAGTTTCGGTGAATGGTGAGGTGCCACGTGGCCCAGACTTGCGCTACCATGTGGAACCCATCGGTTTGTTAATGTTTTATGCAAATTTTGTTGGATTTCATGAGGTTCGAACCACAAACTTCCATGGGCACCAAGCTCTCACGTAGGTCGGGATACCATCCCGCCTAGAATTTAAATCTTGATAACCTAGCTCTAGGTTTTACAACATCAATGCTTGGATGAGAATCCTCTGCTAATACAAGATTTCTCCTGGATGACCTTCTAAGCGATGGTGTATCAATTCTAACTTGTATAGTATGAAGATTATCTTTAATATCCATGGGAGGGAACTCCACAGGAGGCTTTATTTGTTCTTCAATAACTACTTCTTTAGCCTTTCCTTTCCTCTTATATATTTTGTAGACTTGGATAGGTAAAGGTTCTTGAGGGGACTGTGGTGTTTCAAATTCAGAGGGAACAGTGGGAGAAAAAGTTTGTGCTACTTCAATTGAGGGAGAAGAAGGGTCAGAAGGGGCATAAGACTGTGTTATTTCAAATGATGGGGCAGAGGGAGTAATGGAAGGTGTTGCAGTCTTCTTCTTAGGGGTTTTTAGTTTTGAAGGAGAAGGAGGCAAGACAATTTGGTATTTTGATACAAACATGAAAGTGGGCCAATCCTTCCCTTCCTTCTTCAACTTTTCAATGAATATGAGATTTATTAAGGCATGGTGGAAAATGGACTTTTGAATCTTATCAGGTTTTTGTTGTGCAAATGAAATCATCCTTTGCAAGATCATGAAAAGGAAATAAGGTAAGTCTATTTCCTTCTTACCAGTGAAATGGAGAAGAAGATTGAAATGGTATTGCAAAACCCAGTTGTATCTTCCTTCATAGGTAAAGAATCTTTGAATGATGAAGAGCAATTTATCATATTCCTCTATCAGCCACTTCCTTGTCAAATCCTTCACCAAATCAGCTCCCTTATGCTCAAGCTTGAGCATATCTTGACACCAGTCCCCCTTTTATAGTTTTCTTGCCTTGAACCATAATTCCCCTATCCTAGGGATTTCAGTCACCTCTACAATTAAATCCACTATCAAATTAACTTCGAAGGGTCCAACCTTTGTCTTGCCATTTTTGTAATTTTGCACAAAATCTGTTGAAACCTCTAGGTGATGTCCTTCGAGTTTATCACAGAACCTCCAACATCCCATGCGTTTTAAGGAGTCCACATGATTAGGATTTTTCTCGATCAGAGTGGTCTAAGTGGGCTCGAGTATAACCACATATCCTGACCTCTTCTTGGGGATGGGGTCTTTCCTTGGAACCATCGTATGTATGAGCACCTACTATGAACACTTCTGCACAAAGAGAATTATAAGCAAACTCTACAAATAACTTTCTTTGTTTGAGAAAACCTTGATAATTCCTTTGATGAAAAGTTTCAATTGTAGAAAGGGCTGCAACGCTTTCATAATGGTATAAGAACTTTTAAAAACCTTCTTGATATATGCTTTTACCTTGAAATATTTCAAAATTTAAAACATAGTTTTCCCCCCGAGTTGGTAGCGCGCCATGTGTAGAAATGATGAGTTGAGCTAACAACAGTCAATGAGTTGGTAACGCTTTAAGTACAAAAGTACCCAAGTGCACTACAAACTCTTCATTATGAAGAGTAATGATAGACATAAGGTCAAATCATGACTTGAAATCAGAATGATGGCTTATTATGGACTAAAACCGACTTTATATGATCCATGACTCACTTTTAGGAAACAAATGACTTGTCTTTTGACCATATAAACCTAGGAAAATGACCTTGATGACCACTTAGTCATCTATCAACCTCATTTGACATGAATCGGACTTTATGACTAGACTCAATGAAGGACACACTTTATTGAATGACTCAAGAGACTAAAAACTCAATTAATCACCTAAGACATAAATAAAAATGATTTTTTATTGGGAGATAACTTCTGGCTCTAATTGGGGATGGAAGCCTCCCTGTGAGGTTCCAAGAACTCGTATGAACAATTCCCTTTCCTATCACCTACAAAACTTACAAAAATAAGTGAAATTCTTGTTCCATTGGGCATGGAGTTATTATGAAACTTAAACTAAAAAAGAAATGATATTTACAATGGAGAAGGATTAAAAAGCCTTAATAGAAATAGGTTTTGAGAAAACGCCCATTGACTGGGCAACCAAATACTTCATTACCTTCCATATTCTGTAAGAGGAAAGTATTTTTCTATAGCACTTGAGAGATAATGAAAGGACCAATCCACAAAGTGTCAAATTCCCCATGCTTCCCTTATCCTTTCTATAAGCATCTCACTTCAAAACAAGATCCCCTGTTTGGAAAACATCTTCTTTGGCCTTCTTGTCAAAAATATCTTTCATCTTTTTCTGATGTAACTCTTTCATCTCAAGTAACTTCTCCCTTACCTATTGAAGCTCAACTAGATTAAGAATCCTTATAACCAAATCATTTGGTTCCCCTTCTTCTTCTTGAATATTTTTTGCAACAGGCAGTGCAAGTTGGATAGAAAAAATGGCTTCAGTTCCATACACTAGCTTGAATGGAAAAGTGCCAATGGAATTCTTATTTGTCACTCTATTGGCCCATAGTGTAAATTTTAACTTAGAATCCCACTTCCTTTTATTTTCGTCAAGAAGCTTTCTAATAATCCTCACTAGGCTCTTGTTTGATGATTTAGCAAGGCCATTGCCTTGAGGATAGTAGGAAGTTGAGTGAACAAGCTGAATACCCATGTCTTCACATAAATTCACCAAAACATCATCTTTGAAAGAATATGCATTGTCAGTAACACGTCTTTTGGGGCAGCCAAATATAGCAAAAATATGATCATTCAATAAATTGATGATTACAAAATGAGTGGCATTCCTGGTGGGAATAGCCTCAATACATTTTGTAAAGTAGTCAGTTGATACTAGAATCCACCTATGCTGGCCACTTGAAGATGGATGTATCTATCCAATGAAGTCCAACCCCCATTGTTGGAAGGTTCTAGTGACTACAATGGGCTTCAATGGAAGAGATTTCAGTTGTTTTTTCCAGTGAACCTTTGGCAGTTGTCACATGTATTTACATAAGAGAAAACATCTGAAAATAAACATGGCCAATAGTAACCAACCCTCAAAATCTCGTGGGCTGTAGTTTTCTAGTAGTCATTGCCACCACAATTGCTACTATGAAACCGGTGCATAAACTGAACTGTTTCTTCTTTGTCAAGGCACCTCAACAACATCCTAGAAGGGTCTTTCCAATAGAGAATATTTTCATTTATACATAACATGATTTCCTTGAGTTTTAATGCTCTCGCCTGTGTTTGATTCATATCTGGAGGGGTTGCAAGGTTCTACAAAAAATGTATTATACCGTTGTACTATTCACAAGAAGACAAGTGTGCTAAAACTAGTTGATAATGACTATATCTTTCAACAAAAAATTCATATTGTGCATCCTTTGCATTTATGATGAAAAAATTAATACCCAACACCTCACAACTTTTTTCAGCAAGAAGCTTTGCCAAACCTTGACCCTTTATCGATTTAGTTAGATTAATATCAATGTCAAACTCAATGAGTTTAGGAATCCTCTTTTCTCTTTTACCATCTATATCTGGTTGGATAAGTACATCTCTGACTAAACTAGATGGTACATAAGCTATAACTTTGGCATGAAAAATATAGATTCTAAAAGCTTTAAGTGACTTGATCAAAGCATAAGCTTGTTTTTCAATAGGATCATACTTTACCTTAGCATCTCTTAATGTCTTTCTAAAGAATGCTATTGGTTGTTCCTTCCCCTGATCATTTCTCTGAAGTAATATTGTTGCAATGGTGTCATTAGATGCAAAAGAAAACATATAGAAATATTTACAATAGTCAGGGTTGATCAAAGTAGGAGTTGACATAAGAGATTTCTTGATAGCTTCAAAATAATCCCTTGCTGCATCATGCCATTTAACTTTTTAATCATTCCTTTTCATGCCAGTGATGTGTTTAATCAATTCTGAAAAATTGGGAATAAATCTCCTAATGAAGTTAATTTTTCCAAGAAATGATTGGATATCTTTCTTAGATATAGGAATTGATATCTTCTGAATAGCTTCTACTCTTGCAGGGTCAATCTTTACTCCTTCAGTAGTCACTATGTGCCCCAGAATCTTACCTTCTTTCAATGCAAACTGAGACTTATTTGGATTGATTGAAATCCCATACCTTCTACACTTCAATAATGTCTTCCTCAAATGTTGCAAATACTCTTTATGACTGTGAGAAAACATTGTTAGATCATCCAAATATAACAAAACAAACTTATCCTTCTCACCTACAAAGGCAATGTCCATAGCCCTTTGAAAGGTGGTCTCAACATTCATAAGCCCAAAGGGAATATTGGCATACATGAAAGTACCCCAAGGAGTTGTGAAGGTTGTATTTTCTGTGTCATTTGGGTGTACTGAGATTTGGTTATAGCCTGAGAACCCATCAATAAAAGACATGACACTAGCTTCGGACACTCTTTGCAAGATATGCTTCATCTTCGGCAAAGGGTAGTTGTCTTTCTTAGAGAACTTATTCAATTTCATGAAGTCAACACACAACCTAATATACCCATTCTTCTTTCTAACAGGAACTAAATTAGCAACCCAATTAGAATATCTTAGTGGAATGATAATTTGACCATTCAATAATTTTTTAATTTCCTTTTCCATTATGGGTAGAAGAAGAGGGATGATAGATCCCAGTTTTTTCTTGAATGGAGTGGATTCTTTCTTCAGAGGTATTTTATGCTCAATCACTTAAGTGTCATAGGTTTTTAAGTCACTGTACTCCCATGCAAAAATGTCTGAAAATTCCTTCATCATGTTTCCATATTCATCTCTTTGTTCTGCAGTCAACTGTGTGGACACATTTATGGTTTTTGGGCATTGTTCATCTCCTAAGTTGTACTGAAATAAAAAAGGGTCTTCCTCTTTCTTATTAGGCTTCAAAGGAACATCATTCTGGTCAAAAACATTCTCAAGTGGTACTAATCCTCTTGGGATTTGATTATTTGTAAGTTGAATAATATCATGGCGTCCAATTTTTTTTTTTAACTTGAGATTTTTTACCTTTTCAACATTTTCATTTTCATGATCTATATAGAGGGCTGCAAACTCATCTATAACTTCCAAAAATCTAACCAATTCCTCATCATCATCAAACACTTTCCAAAATTTTATATTGTCTGACAAGGAAGGTCTATATTTCACTTGGATTTCATAATTAAGCTTTGCTGGCAAAGGTATATTGAAGGTACTAGCTGAAACATCTAATGAATCAGCAAGTTGATTCATGGCTCTATGGCTATATGAAATATTGAATGCTAGAAAAGAATCAATGAGATTCCATACCTCATCTCTGTATGCCTTAAGCCTGACATGTTTAGCTTGAAAATTGTTCTTGATTTGTTGGATTATCAGATCAACGTCTCCATATAATTTCAGCCCTTGAATATTCATATCCTTAGCAACGTTCAAGACCAATGCCAGGGCTTCATATTCTTCTATGTTATTTGTCACCTTGAAATCCAACTTGAAGGACAAATGAATTGTTTCCTTGGAAGGTGAAACAAAAACAACACCTGCTCCTGCAGACTCTCTTGAACAAGTGCCATCAAAGAACATACTCCATATAGGAGTGCTTTCCACTTTTGAAGATTGGAAAATAGGATTTCTGAGCTGCAAAGATGATGACTGATAATCATCAATCTGAAGTATACAAGACCCCAAACTTGTTTCAACTGATTATATGGGATGATTAGTAGGCTCCTTATCATCACTGATAATATAGGCTAATTGAGCTTCCCTATACAATCTCCTTTCTTCCCCTCCAAAAACTGGGACAGTTGCATAAGAAAGATCATTTTGCAAGGTGTCCCCTAGCCTCTTTATCCATGCTCTAGATAAGAGCATACCAAATTTTGGTGGTGCATCAACCACCACAATGTCCATTACCATGATCCTCATGGGTAACATGGATAAAGAAATTGCTAAATATTTTATGAAGCCAAGGCACTTAACCTTCCTAGAGTCAAATGAAAATAAATCATGATAAGACTTGGTAATATCTAAACCCAACTCATCCATAATTTATTTTGGCATGAGGTTATGAGAAGCTCATGTGTATAGAAGGAAATTATGTAGAATTTTTTCATGGATGTTCTAGGAGACATAGAAAGGTGGAGAGGTTTCCTCACAGTCTTCAACCATTGGACTAAGAAAAATGGTAGGCTTTTCATCTTGGAGGTTTACAACATCAACAACAGTTGGCATGGTTTTAGGATCAAGTTCTTTGAGGATGGTTTGTTTAAAGGTATCATTCTTCATTAATTCCATGAGTAGTATGGGGATTTTAACCTTCTGAATTTCTGATTCAAAGCTAAATGAGAAAGGAACTTTGTCAGGGTTTCTTACCTCTTGTAAAATATCTTTAATAAGTACTTGATTCTTTGTTTGAGATTAATATTTTCTTGGTTGTTTTTTTGCAGGGGAAACAACTTTATTGGGAGGAGCTTGCTCATATTACTTGTTATTACTATGTTTAGATCTCAGATTATACCTATTCTGATCATCATCTTGACAAATAGATCCATAATTTGAGTCTTGATTAGCTTGCTAAATAATCAAAGCTTGTTCATAAGTATATTGTGTCAAGAAAGATGCATCACATTTATATCCCAAACAATGAATCTCATGATCTTCTTCTGGCTGATCTTCCTCCATTATTGTTTTCTTAAAAGGGGCTTTGATATTCTGATCCTCATTAGCATTTCTATTCCTTTGTAAACTCTGATGTTTCTCATTATTTCTTCTATAGGGATTTGGATTTAGAGCAATAAAAGAATTATGATCTCTACCTTTTACAGACTTCTTTTTTTCAATCTTCATCTTGGACAATTCATAAGTCAAATATTCAATCATCTTAGCCATCTTTTCAATGTTAGGATCAACACTTGATGATGAGGCTTCTCCTTTTTGTTTTCTCCTATCTTCTCTACCTTTCAAATTCTCTGCAGCAAGGATGTTAGATTCCAATTCAAGTGTTGCATCATGCATATCAGCCAATGTAATAGACCTCCTTTCTCTTAACAACAAATAAAATTCAGAATCAAAAGCATTAGCATATGTGAATTTTGAAGAGGTAGCAGTAGGTTTGATTTCAGTTGGGATCTTGCTATACATCCGGTTAAATTTCTTGGTAAAGTCTGACACAGATTGACCACTTTCCATTCTCAAGTTCCAAAACTATGTAATCTAGTAAATAAAATCCTTCTTATCCCCCCATTGTTTTAGGAAAGTATCTTCAAAAACTTCAATACCTATTATGAATCCTGGGGTTACTTCTCTAAACCATCTCCTGGCCTCTCCATCTAAGCTTTGCACAAACACTCTCATCCATACATCCTCCTATGTGATATTTAATTTATCAGCATAACTATAAAATAATTCAATATGCTCTTCAGTTGTGACCTCTTATGTCCCTAAAAATTTTGGCATATAATTTTGATAGTCTCTAGTAGGCATTGCATTTAGAGGATTTGGAAATACTAATGGGGAATATCTAGCAGCTATGATTCTTTCCATATTAGTGATATTTTGAGGTGTTGTTGCCATGATAATAGTAGATGTAGATGTACTGGAAGTTTGGATCACTAGGGATTGAGATGACGATGATATAGAATATGAAGGTGAGGTAATGAGAGAAGAAAGTGTTTATGGACTTGCAGTGGAAGAAGGGAAATAAGAAGCTCTGTAAAATTCAGACAATAACTTGGCAAGGTTTTCTTCTCCTTTTATAGACAATTCATGTAAGACAAGCTCAATTGCAGGAAGATTTGTATGAATGTAGGCTGAATTTGGTTCAGTTTCAGATTGAGAAGATGTTATGGAAAATGGGAAAATGTCTTCTTCAACAAATGGTGAACTATCTTCTTCAGTAAGATCAGAAGATCCTTGAACTTTTGAAACTACTTTTTCACTATCAACCATTGGGCTTATAGCTTCAACAAATGTTGGTTTAATTAGTGGATTTTCTGGAAAATACAGAGAGCGATTTCTAGAGATACCTAAAATTGAAGATCCCTTCTGTAATGTTTTTCCTTCTTTGATGATCCTCTCAGGATTAGATACTGGATCAGTTAGTGGTTGTTGAGGATTTGCTCGAGTATGTGCCTTCTTAGGAGTCATAATGTACCAATGGAGTCACCATATAGAATATTACAACCAAACTAATGACTCCCAACCTTTGTCTATCATCAAAGTTGGGACTATTTCATCTCCCAGGTAATCTTGCTTCACAATCCTTTCCCCGGCAACGACGCCAATTTGTTATCTCTCTAGGAGTCTCTTTAGGTTGTATATCAAGAGAGACTGGTAACTTAATCACAATGATTAATGATGTATTGAAAACTGGATCAAAGATGAATAACTCACACACTCACTCCTTCACTCAAGATAATTTTGAATATATCTGGACAAAATAAGGCCTTCAAAATCTATTGATCAGAGGATTTTCAAAATACAGGTGGATGGAGAATGCTAACTATGTCAACAAAATCACATATATTGAAAACACATGTGAAAGGTTGAATATAACCATCAGAAGATTTTTGATCTTAGTTTACTAATGCAGAGATAATATAACAATCATCAATCATTAATTAAACCAGGAAATGAAAATAACATTCAACTCACAAGTGTTGAATAAGAAAGATGAATAGAGGTCTGAACAATATCAATGAAAGAAGCTTATCATTCCAAAATATATTTCAAGGTATTTACAACAAAGAGTGTATAAAAGTCTTCAATCTCAAACCCTTTACAAAGATGCCTCATTGGGCTTAAATAGGTTTTACAAATTGGACTAACATCCTCAAAAGTTGGATCTGAATGAAATCTATTGGATCGAATCGAAACTGATGCAAAAAGGTAGGATGAGATCCTATTTCTAAGGGATATGTATCTCATCTGACTTCCAAAAATTTAGCTCCACCTGAGCAACCTCGTCATTGTAGAAGTCCTTCACTACATTTATCTTACACCTAGAGCAATCACTCATCCATTGAACATTGAAAATCAGATCAACTTTGACCAAAACTCTTACACACAGAAGGTTAATGAATTGGTAGTGCACTACATGGAGAAAACGTAGTCTACGCTACAAACTTCTGTAGATGCCATTTTTGTCAAAAAACTTCAAAATTGATTGAAAAATTATTTTTAAAGTTGAGAGCTTGTCTCGTAAAAACACATATTACTGCCATTTGTTATCCTTATTAAGACTACTCATACTTCATCTCAATAACCATACCCATACATGTTTCTTTAAATTAATTTCCATACTTTCATTAGACTTCAAAATATCTTAGTTCATGATAGGTCAGTAGCCATACAAAACCTTGAAACAATCTCTGAATCAATCACCATGCTTGGGAAAACTAGAAGAAGTAGTTTTTTTAAGAAGATAACCAAATTCTTCTTGCTAAGCATATTCTTGGCCAAATATAAGTCTTCGGATAGCTTTCTATTTTCTTCTCTCAGGCTGAGGTTCTATTTGTAAACATTAACCAATTGTTTCCCCTGAATCATCATCTTCCTAAAGTTTCTCTTCAGTCGGTTACACTCCCCTGCTAGTGTTGGATTACTGAGAGGGGGGGTGAATCAGTAATAGCGTAATTATAATCCTTTTTCTTAAAATGTTATATCAATGTAGAATTATTATCCAATAATGAGCAGTAAGAAATAAACAATCACACACATACATAGTACACCAGTGTTTTATGTGGAAACCCAAATCGGGAGAAAACCACAGAATGTTTTTTCTTATATGTCTTGAAGAGTTACATTCATTGGAAGCACCAACTTCATTTGTTTTCCAGCTGCAACTGGAAGGAGGCTCCAACCCCCTAGTTTCTCAGGCTACAACCTGAGGGAAGCTCCAACTCCCCATTTCTCTGGCTATAACCAGAGGGAGGCTACAACCCCCAATGTTCTCCAACTACAACTGGAAGGTGGCTACAACCACCTGTCCTTGCCCCATCCTGCCACCCTGAAGTAGAAGTAGAATGATGGAACCACTGTCGCACTATCACTGTGAGATATACCGCTGTAAACCTGTACCAATAAATCTGAACTATGCATCAACCTGTACCTCAACCTGTAATCAACCTGTACCATAAACAAGTGTATCAACCATGCACCAACCTGTAATCAACCTATACCATAAACAAGTGCATCAACCATGCACTAACCTGTAATCAACCTGTACCATAAACAAGTGAATCCAACCATCTACCAAGTATGTTCTAATCATGTGTCAACTACTCATCAACTATGACTCATCAATATGTATCAACGTCATCAACTATACACCTCATGTATGTGCACCAACTCATCAACTACGTGTCTCAACCATGTACTCAACATGTACCACAACCAAAATCCCTCATCAATTTTATCATCCAATATGATTTGTAGCTTTGTAATAGACCTGGTGTATATGATCACATTCCTGCAAACCTTCCTTAACTTTAAAAACAAGAGACTAGCATTTTCATCAAACTTTTCTTCAGTCTCACATGCCTAGTTTTGGATTAGTCAACAACCCTAACTTGAAGTAATCATAACTTTGAACCTATAATGTATAAAGATATGAAACTGATATATAATTTTATTCAATGTTTTTAATACAATTCCTCCAAGTGTCACTACTTGGAACCTCTCAGAAAAGGAGTTATAGCATAAATGGCATACCTTGCTGAATTCTAGCTTATTCTAGAGAGCGAACTTGTATAGCATGCCCCACACAAAATATTTAATGACTGGATATGAAAATGTTACACAGGGTAACAAAGATTGTCCCCTAACCAACACATTTTTTCCCACTGAATTTTGATCTGTTATGAAGACTTTATGACGTTTTTACCCGAAACACCTGATTTTGACTAGTTTCAGGACTGGCCACAATCCCTATTTTCGTTAGAGTGTAACTCCCAAAATACAACGACCCACAAGACAAATTTTTTACCACAGATACTTGGATATGTTTTCTCACTTTCATAGAAATTTCACAATATTAATCATTATATAAAAAAAATTATAGAAAAAATGGTGAGATGACCTGTAAATAACATACCTTAGAAAGCACCATCAAAAGAATTTATCCTTCCTTGCATTTCGGCCTTCTTTTCTTCACCTTCACTCAGAATTCTGGTTTAGATATCCTTGGTTACTTTAGATACATATATATATTCAATATTCTCAAGGGTAATTCAAATGAGAGAGCCTTGCCTCTTATTTATACTCTCCAAGTAGCTTCCTTAAAAACATCTTCTAGGTCACTTGGCCCACTTTCCTTATTTTAGGGT